>JAGFPH010018864.1:0-15875 GCA_018207615.1 Philaenus spumarius
ACAGGAAGAATAAAAGGGAAATATGATGTACGCGACCTAAGGCCGTATATACAATAATAGAAAGAGTTGTAGATAGAAATAATTGTCAGATGTAAATAGTAGTTTAGGAATAGTTTAATTTGTAAATATACAGAGTACAGTAGTGCACTGAATTTATTAAAGCGATAAACGAGGCTATGAGAAAGGCATAGGCCTAATTCAAAGTTCATTGATAAAGTGTAGCAGTGAAAGGACGGAAATGGAATGGGGAAGCAAATTGGCTGAAACTAAACACAGCTGATTGAGTCGAAGGGTCGTTGTACTTAGGCCTACGGCAATGAATGGAGGTAATGCAACCAAGGTCGGTTATCAGCTGTGACGAAAATAAACAATGTAAGTGTATTTTGTAAATGACAGATGTAGAGTGAGATACAGGGTGACCTGAAAGGAATGGGCACTTAAACAAATTTATGAATGATTGTTGTTTGTAAAGAAGCAACAGTTAAAACGTTTAATGACATCTTAAGACAAAAGAAAGGTGGTTGCTATTCGGAGTAAGCGAGTTTAGGGGCTTACGCGTTGTTTGCAAGAAGCAAACGTGAAAAACGAAGGTAGAGGAGTGTTGTATGTTAGGAGGCAACAATTTTGCGGATGAGCTGAAAAAAGAGTAGGCAATAAGTAATTAAAAGTTTCTAAAAAACCAAGTAAAGGTGAAGAAAATTGGAAAGTAAGCGGATGTACTGAAGAAATAGTAGGAAAAGAAATTGAAAAAGTAAAAGGGTAAATAAAGTTTGGTCTGACCAGCCAAAGAAGCAAGTAAGAAAGCAATGGAGAGATAAAAGTAATATTCGTAGGCTAATGAAGGTAAAAATAAAATAAAATTTTTAAAGTAAGATAATACGCGAAAAATAATGATGATCAAAGTTAGTAGTATATGTTAGGTTAATCAACTCTGTATATTTTGATATAATTGTAAATATAGGGTAACCAGGCAAGTGTTTTAAGTCCCCAAAAGACAAAAATTGACAATATAAAACAAAAAGTGTGATTAATGTATTTCAGTGGACGATTACTCCAAAAAAGGAGAAAATGTTATTATAAAATGTATGTTTTCAGTGGACGAACTCTCAAAGCGAGAAACCAAGGGTAATAAAAAAATGTAATTATAATAAGATGTATATAAGTTTACAGGAAATCGATACTTCCAAATGAAGTAAGTTAGAAATATTGAAATGTAGGTGAAATATGAAAATTGATGTGTATATAAAAATATGTAAAATTTCAGGAAGACTTCGAGATAAATGTAATTAAAATGAATTTATGGTATGTTAGAGTAAGTAAACTATGTACAGGTAGAACCAAAAAAAGATAAGAGGGTAAGGAAAAAAGAGTATTGATTCCTTATTCTTTCTGTGAGAATAACTCATCTTTAAGAGCGGGAGTTTGCAGCGGATAAACCTTATGCACTGCGTGAAAAATTGAGTTTTGTTGAAAAACTGCAAAAATCAAGATTTCATAGCAAAAGTTGAGGTACACCCTATACTTAACTAGATTAGAATACGACAAGTCCCGGCCAACTGTACTGTGTCAACAGAGATGGACTTTTGTCCTGGAACTTGTTTCAAGTTGCTAGAAAGACTTAGAAAAATTAGTTATTTTCATACAGGAATAAGGTGTTAAATAAAAGTATAAAATTGATGAATTTTATGGGTAAATGTGAAACACGGGAGGTGGAAACATTGTTCATGGAAGTCACAATTTTGTAAAATAAAAAATGTTAAAGTTATAAAGAGTTAAAGTTATAGGAAATTCTCAAATTTCATCAAAATTAAATGAAAAAGATATTTTTGAAAAGCGTAAGAAAAATTGTATAAAAAATGTTAAATAACAAATTAAGGAATTTTTGGTATTTTAAAAGTTAGAGATAATTGTTAAAGTTTGAAGGTGAAAAAGCACCATAAAAAATGAAAAAGGGAAAATGAAAAAGTAAACAAGTTGTAAAGAAGTAAAAGTTTTATAAGATAAAAAGTTTATAAATTGTTAATTAATTAAAATAATAGGTGAGAAAGTTCATACCTATATTTTGCTAGAAATAGAATGAAAAAGGTGGTAAAAATAATAACATAGTGTTAAGAAAGTAGTAAGGGTATAAAATTGTAAATCTCAATCGTAAGTATCAATTTTAAAGTAAAAATTCAAATTCAAAAGTAAATGTTAAATTTGGCAAATTTTGCAAGTCCCAAATACAGAAGAAAAATCTTCGGACAGAATGGAAATTTTGGCTAGTATATCATAAAATAATAACCAACATAGAAGAAAAAAGAAATAAGATTTTCCTTCTAAACCAGAAAAGTTTTCGCGAGGAAAAACTGCGGAATACGCGAGGCAGCGCCATAAGCGAACCAAACGTAGTACGACCATCACTCAAGTTTGAGAAGACAGGAAAATGTATCAGGAATACGATTACGAAAACCGCAAGTTCATGAAAGCAGTTAAAGGAAAACTACGAGGAAAATACGTAAAACAATAGGAGAAATTGTTAGGAGGGGAGAGATAGATTAGCGGATGGCAAGGCCTAACGAAGAAGTTAGTGGGGGTAGTGCCAACCTAAAACTTAAAGAAATTAATACAAGTTGCATGGCGAGATGTCGAACAAGGGATAGAGGAATAAGAAAGGGAGTTGGTACTCGGAAGGCGGCAAAGGAGTCCATATAAGCGGAGTACAGCGGGAGCCGCGCATCTTTAGCGTTCACCTTTTAGCTATTACCTTTTAGCTTTCATCTTTCGAGTTTTCACCATTCTTCATTGCATTATTCATCATTAGATCATTAGACGGATCTGCGATGTTAAAGTAACGTACTTAGAAGCAGTGTTTTATAAAGACAGCAGTAAGATATGTGTAAATCAAACAGTGAACATTTTTATTACTTATAATATTATGCAATATAATATTTCAAAGAACAGTTCTCATTGAAATTTTATCAAACGTAAATACGAGTTAAATGAACAAAAACAGTGTAAAATCAGTTAGCATTACAGACAGTGAAAAAACGATTGAACAGTTTGAGTGAATTACGCTATAGTTAATTATATAGCCGGTGCGTCAAAAAACCTATAAATGACGTAGTCTACAAGAATCACAGGACTGATGTAATGACAATAACTGGAACAGCACATGGACTTTGAAGGACTATTGGAATAAGAAGCGGAAACCAAATCAGGGAAGGCGTTAGAAAACATCAGGGAAGGCGTTAGAAGACATCAGGGAAGGCGTTAGAAGACATCAGGGAAAGTCAAACCAGGCAAAAGCTGAGACCACGAGAGACGTTCAACCGCACCAACGATAACCGGACTTCAGGGAAGCTGTATTTCAATCAACATTCCTGGGAAAGGTGTTCAGAGTCCAGGGTCGCAGTAATAAAAGGTCTGTCAGAAAAGTTACGATATCCCTTATTAAAATATTGCCTGAGTTGAATTTAAATAATTATTGATACTGGGTTGAGATAAAAAATTAGGTTTTTCAAAATATAAAATTATTAATCTTGTAAATTAAATATATAAAATCATTTTCATAATTAAATAATTAAATAATAAATATTAAAAAGGAAGGAATAATTAAGTATAAATGAATAATAAATGGTTCTACCTAAAAGAGTTAAAATTTATGTAAATAGTAAATTTAGTTTAAAATTTATGTTTTTGTAGTGGGAAGAACCACAGAGTATTTTGAGTTTTTATTGAATAAATTTTCTTTTGATTTCAATTAATATAAATAATTTACCTTGTTCAAGAAATTCCTATTATCTAAGTATCCTATATGATAAGTTGTTTTCAGTGTATGATAAATATCGAAGGGCGGAAACGCAAAGTTGGCAGTTCCAACGAAATTTCACAAAGCACAAATAATTTAATTATTCTAGGTAAAGTTCCACTGTTCTCACTCCTCAGAGATTGTCAAATAAATATAATATTAATTACTGAGCTGAGCAAATTTAAAGTTAATAGTAACTTGAATAACTGGAAGGAATTTAATAAAATATTTTTATTTAAGGTGACTATAGGCATAGTTATCTTAACCAGAGTTATATCACCTAGGCTATTAAAATTAATTTGCCTTAAACTTCCAGTAGGTGATATAATCTCTTTATTCTGTAACAAAGTAGGGAAATCCTACAGACAGACAATAGCGTCGGGGCTACGTTGCAGAGTTGGCTCCCGAACGTCATTAATAAGGTCTGTCGTTGCAGAGTTGACGTCGCAACGTGGGGACAAAAGGAAAACAAACTTCCTCCCCCAGCGTCGTGCAACTGTTGCATCGTTACAGAGTTGGCGCCCACCGGTGTGGCTTGATTTAACGGAAGGTTAAATAAAGTCCAGAACTGACAGAATAAATTATTTGTGCTTATATGTATGTGTTATAATAAGAATTAAGTTAGATTGTGTAAACATACTAGTGATTTTGATCAACATTAAATATTTCCCGGGTTTGGTATTCCGCAGTTTAAGAGGGGGAGTAGGCCAAGCACCTTAGAAATAATTTGTCGCGGTAAAAACGTAATAGGAAAAGGGGGTTTTCAAAAAAGTTAAGAAAAATAAAATAAAAGTAGTTAGGCTACGAATATTTTACTTCCGACAAATAAGGAAAAATTTCTAAGAGCAAAATGGCGAACAAAGAACTTAAAGAATTTATGGAAATGCTAAAAAAAGAGAAAGCGGAAGAAAAACGATTAAGAGAAACAGAGAAGGCAGAGGAGAAACAATTAAGAGAAAGAGAGAAAGCGGAAGAGATGGAAAGAAAAGAAGAAAGAAGGCGGCTAAAAGAGGCTAAGGTAGAAGAAGAAAAAGCGAACGATAGGAAGCTGCGAGAAGAAGAGCAGAAACAATTATATACATTAATTTCAGGAAAATTGGAAGGAGTATCGCAGGAAATAAATGTAGAAAAAGAAAGGTGTTTAAGTCAACACAAACAGGTAGAAGAAAGGCTTGAGGATATTGTAGGCAGTATACAATTGTTAGAAGAATCTACCGGGGTAATTAAAAAGAAAACTGATGAAAATTTTAAATTAATTACAAATAGGGTAACGAAGGTAGAACAAAAGGTGTTAGAATTAGGGGGACAGCCAGGTATGGTTAGGAGCCTGGTAATGCCGAGATATGAGGGGGAGTGTAAAAAAATAGAATTTTGGGGAAATCCACACGAACGCCCTCAGCAATTTATAAGGGAGATAGAAAATTTGATCGAGGAAACTAATCCAATTTTTAGCGACCAAGAAAAGTTAAAGTTTGCAGTGCGACAATTAAGGGGTTGTGCATTAGAATGGTGGCAAGTTATGCAAACAGAAAATATAGGGTACACAGGGTTTAAAGAATGTTTTTAAAAAAATTATTGGTCGCTACAGAAGCAAAAATTAATAAGAAATAAAATAGAATATGGTAGGTATAATGATAATAGTAATCTTACGCGAGCAGATTATTTTTGTAAATTAGTAAACAAGGCTAGAGATTTAGATCCACCGATTCCGGAGGGATATTTAGTGTTTACTATATTCCAGCACTTTAATGACCAGATTAGGTTAGCGGCAATGGGAAAGCATAGCGAGACGGTTAGAGAAGCCATACAATTTCTAAATAATATAGATATGATGGAGGAAGCGCGTAGGGGAAATAGGCCTACAGGAACGCCGAATAATAATAATAATAATAACAGGCAAAACCCCCAACCCTATCCGAGACCTAACCCGCAATCCTATTCGCAAAACCCAAGAAATACCATACACCCTAATAACCCAAGACCCGGTCCATCAAATCAAAATCCTAATTCAAAGCCGAAACAGGGAAACTAGGAAAGGAGGTTCTGAAAAATAGGCTTCGGAGTTTTAGGGCTGATGACATAACTAAAAATCAAATAAATAAAGTAAATAGAAGGGGCGAAAAAATAATTAAGGGGGAGTTAATTAAAAAACCGGAAAACACTGTAATTAAAAATGAAACGGCAGTATGTGTACAGAAACCCTTAAGTAATATACACTATAATATTCGCGAGGATTTGTTAGATAATGAAGGGGAGGAAATTATTAAAGATAAACCAATAGAGGAAATCCCGGCGATATTAGTGGAAATTGGTCATTTACAGGCTATTATGGAAATAGACACTGGATCTGAAATAACAGTTATGCAACAGGATTATTACGAGCAGCTGAAAGCGGAAGGAATACCAATAATGGAACTTCCAGTAGCAAATGTAGAAATAATTGGAGCGCTTAAAGGTAAAGTTCAAAAAGTACACCGCCAAATTATGTTAAAATATAAAGTTCAAAACAAAGAAATGGATTTAAAATTATTAATAGTGAAAGGGTTAAAATCCAGAATACTTATAGGGTGTGATGCATTGTATGAAATGCAGGCGAAAATAAATATGGAGAAAAGATTTATTAGATGGTCATATGAAGGGATAATATATGAGTTACCATTTATAAATAAACAAGCGGCAATAAGTCAAATTAAAGGGAAGTGTTTAAAATTAAGGTGTGAAAATCAAATTAATAAGCAAATTAAAAAATCAATTAAATTAAATGATAAAAATAAAGAGATCCTTATCAATAATAAACAAGCAATTAACGTAAACAAAAGTGTAGAGAACGCGAAGGGGTTAATTAGCTTAAACGGATTAAATCAAGTAGCGGGAGAAACAAAAGCAGGAAGTAAAATGGCGCAGCAAGACAGAAAAACAACAGGATGTAGGGTTAAAACGTTAGGAGGTGTAGAAGGGTTGAAGAATGAGAGAAATTCACTTCAATGGAGACTTAGGGAAAAGGAAAGAAAGGGGTTCATCGCCAAAGGGTTCACAAAGGAAACCAGGGATGAAGAAGCGCGTAAGAATAAAAATAAAATAAAATTTGATATAAGAGGGAGTAGTTATAACGTTGTTAACCGTAATCCAAAAATAAGTTGTAGTCAAAGCATAGTCCAAACAAAAACTTCACTAAAGCACTGTTACACCACGCGAAATAATCCAATTAATAATAGTAACAAACGAATATCCAAAAATTATGCAAATCATTCAAACACTGATTATAATGAGATGCGTAAAAACCATAGCGATTTAGGCCGAAGGAACAAGTCAACTAAAACTCGTTTTAAAAGCAACACGGATTCTATGAGAAATAATAACGGTAAAGAGGGTGCGTTTGTTAGAAAGCATACGAAGATAAAAGAAAATGTAGGCCTAATCTCGGAGACAGAGTGTCTAGCAAAAATGGAAAGGGAAAGTAATACGAGACCGTACCAAGGCCGATGTCGAGCGACTAAGCAAACACAGCTGATAGGATGTAAACAAATTAAGCTAGGCGATTCGCAAAGTCATGCTACGATACTGAATACAACGCAAGAGGGGATTTTACAGGAGTTAATTGAGAAATATAAGTCGATATTTTCAGAACGGCCTGGCTTATCAAAATTATATGAACATGAATTAAAGTTGGAAAAAACTGAAACTTTTGTAAATAGAAACTACCCCATCCCAATGAATTATAGAAAAAAAGTTAGGGAGGAACTGGACCAGATGCTGGAAATATTATAGAGCGATCTAGGACATCTTATATAAACCCAATGGTGACTGTTGTGAAGCCGGACGGATCGATACGCTTGTGTATGGATGCCAGGAAACTAAACAAAATTATAACTCCAGATTTTGAAAGTGCACCGCCTATAGATGATATCTGAAGGAAAGGACGGCGGAAGAAATACATAAGTAAAATTGATTTAACTTCGAGTTTCTGGCAAATACCGCTCAAACCAGAATCAAGAAAATATACAGGATTTTTTTTGATAACAAAGTTTATAATTTTAAAGTGGTACCGTACGGCCTTCAAAACTCTTTATCTGCATTGATACGAACTGTAGATATTACGTTAGGTAAGGAAATAGAATAGTTTACGTTAAATTATGTCGACGATTTGCTATGTTTGTCTGAGACGTTCGAAGAACATATACAGCATTTAGAACAAATATTTCAGAAATTCAAGGAAGGAGGTTTAACCATAAATCCTAAGAAGACAGTTTTCTGTCAGGAAGTAGTAAAGTTTTTGGGTTTTATATTCACACCAGAAGGAGTTAGCACTGATCCGGAAAAATTAACAACCATTAGAGATTTTCCAGAACCACGTACAGTAAAACAGCTACAATCTTTTCTGGGGTTTGTTAATTATTATTCAAGATTCACAGAAAAATATGCAGGAGCAACAAGACCACTGTATAAGTTGTTAAGAAAGGGACAAAAATGGATATGGGACGACGAAATGAAAAAAGCGTTTCAAGATGTTAAGAGGTTGTTTATAGAAGCGGTGGTTATAGCACATCCAGAAGAAGGAAGGGAAACCTATCTGCAGACAGACGCAAGCACAGGTGCTATAGCTTGTCAATTATATCAGCTAGACAGGAATGGTGCAAAACAAATAATAGGTTTTGTAAGCCGAACTTTAAAACCGTACGAGAAACATTATACAATCTGCGAGTTGGAGTTGTTGGCGATTGTGTATGGCTTGCAGAAGTTTCGTCCTTTAGTAATAGGAGCTCCGCTAAATATAATTACCGATAATATGGCACTGAAATTTTTAACATCATGTAAGTTCCAAAACAGCAGAATGAGAAGATGGATACTCGGTATACAAGAGTATAACCCAAATGTGCAACACTGTACAGGAAAGGAAAATGTACCGTGCGATGTGGCAAGTAGGATGTATGGGAACTGTACGGGAGTGGAAGATAAATGCAAATTAAAAATACAAGAAATAAGGATAAAGCCAAATTTAAGAGAGTTATTTGTAAATTTTAGAGACTACCAAATTAGAAATTTAGAATGCCGTGAGAAAATAAATAATATAGAAAATTATCCAAATTTTATAATAAGAGACAATGTGTTATGTTCCACAATAAACAATAAAACAAGAATAATAGTACCAGAGGAAGTAATAGAACGATTTGTGCAGGGTATACATGAGACATATGGGCATATAAGCCGAAACAAAATTTTCAATATAATAAAAAGAAAATGGTATATAAAAAACATGCTAGCAAAGATTTTAGAAGTGATAAAACGGTGCGATATCTGCCAAAGAGCAAAATATACGAATATGTATCCAAGGGGAGAAAGCAGGCCAATAGTAACCAACGACAAAGGAAGAATGGTGGCTATAGATTATTTAGGACCATTTCCAAGAGCTCCAGGCAATGTTCAACATTTACTAGTGGTGGTGGATGTATTTTCAAAATATGTTAGAATGTATGCAGTAAGAAATCCGACTACGGTTAACACAATAGAAAAAATGCGCCAGTACATTGCGGAAGTAGGACGGCCGGAAAGAATTCTGACGGACTACGGCAAGGCATTTACCTCTAGACACTGGGAAGAATGGATTAATGGAGAGGGCATACAACACGTATTAACACCTATACGACACCCTCAGGTGAATCTTGCGGAGAGAGTAAACAGAGAAGTGATACGGATGCTAAGGACGTATTGTCACAATCACCAGGCGATGTGGAAACAACACCTGGAACTAATAGAAGACGTGTTAAACTCTACGCCGCATGAGACCACCGGATATACGCCAAAAGAGATCCAATGGGGTGAACAACCAAGCTATGTATGGGACGAGTATATTCCGCAAGAAGACCAGGACGGGGAAGCAGAGACTAGGCGTGAAAAACACCAAAGATGCCATGAGAGGATCATACGAGCTGGAAATACACGAGCTAGGAAATTGAACAATGGAAGGAGGTTTGTAAATATGAATATAGGAGATCTAGTGTTAGTCACCCAAAACACTACCATATTAGCAAACAAAGCTGGAGCACAAACAAAAAAGTTATTCTTGTTATATGTAGGTCCATATAGAATTGTTGAAAGGAGGGGAAGAAAAACATATGTACTTGCAGACATACGAACAGGAAGAATAAAAGGGAAATATGATGTACGCGACCTAAGGCCGTATATACAATAATAGAAAGAGTTGTAGATAGAAATAATTGTCAGATGTAAATAGTAGTTTAGGAATAGTTTAATTTGTAAATATACAGAGTACAGTAGTGCACTGAATTTATTAAAGCGATAAACGAGGCTATGAGAAAGGCATAGGCCTAATTCAAAGTTCATTGATAAAGTGTAGCAGTGAAAGGACGGAAATGGAATGGGGAAGCAAATTGGCTGAAACTAAACACAGCTGATTGAGTCGAAGGGTCGTTGTACTTAGGCCTACGGCAATGAATGGAGGTAATGCAACCAAGGTCGGTTATCAGCTGTGACGAAAATAAACAATGTAAGTGTATTTTGTAAATGACAGATGTAGAGTGAGATACAGGGTGACCTGAAAGGAATGGGCACTTAAACAAATTTATGAATGATTGTTGTTTGTAAAGAAGCAACAGTTAAAACGTTTAATGACATCTTAAGACAAAAGAAAGGTGGTTGCTATTCGGAGTAAGCGAGTTTAGGGGCTTACGCGTTGTTTGCAAGAAGCAAACGTGAAAAACGAAGGTAGAGGAGTGTTGTATGTTAGGAGGCAACAATTTTGCGGATGAGCTGAAAAAAGAGTAGGCAATAAGTAATTAAAAGTTTCTAAAAAACCAAGTAAAGGTGAAGAAAATTGGAAAGTAAGCGGATGTACTGAAGAAATAGTAGGAAAAGAAATTGAAAAAGTAAAAGGGTAAATAAAGTTTGGTCTGACCAGCCAAAGAAGCAAGTAAGAAAGCAATGGAGAGATAAAAGTAATATTCGTAGGCTAATGAAGGTAAAAATAAAATAAAATTTTTAAAGTAAGATAATACGCGAAAAATAATGATGATCAAAGTTAGTAGTATATGTTAGGTTAATCAACTCTGTATATTTTGATATAATTGTAAATATAGGGTAACCAGGCAAGTGTTTTAAGTCCCCAAAAGACAAAAATTGACAATATAAAACAAAAAGTGTGATTAATGTATTTCAGTGGACGATTACTCCAAAAAAGGAGAAAATGTTATTATAAAATGTATGTTTTCAGTGGACGAACTCTCAAAGCGAGAAACCAAGGGTAATAAAAAAATGTAATTATAATAAGATGTATATAAGTTTACAGGAAATCGATACTTCCAAATGAAGTAAGTTAGAAATATTGAAATGTAGGTGAAATATGAAAATTGATGTGTATATAAAAATATGTAAAATTTCAGGAAGACTTCGAGATAAATGTAATTAAAATGAATTTATGGTATGTTAGAGTAAGTAAACTATGTACAGGTAGAACCAAAAAAAGATAAGAGGGTAAGGAAAAAAGAGTATTGATTCCTTATTCTTTCTGTGAGAATAACTCATCTTTAAGAGCGGGAGTTTGCAGCGGATAAACCTTATGCACTGCGTGAAAAATTGAGTTTTGTTGAAAAACTGCAAAAATCAAGATTTCATAGCAAAAGTTGAGGTACACCCTATACTTAACTAGATTAGAATACGACAAGTCCCGGCCAACTGTACTGTGTCAACAGAGATGGACTTTTGTCCTGGAACTTGTTTCAAGTTGCTAGAAAGACTTAGAAAAATTAGTTATTTTCATACAGGAATAAGGTGTTAAATAAAAGTATAAAATTGATGAATTTTATGGGTAAATGTGAAACACGGGAGGTGGAAACATTGTTCATGGAAGTCACAATTTTGTAAAATAAAAAATGTTAAAGTTATAAAGAGTTAAAGTTATAGGAAATTCTCAAATTTCATCAAAATTAAATGAAAAAGATATTTTTGAAAAGCGTAAGAAAAATTGTATAAAAAATGTTAAATAACAAATTAAGGAATTTTTGGTATTTTAAAAGTTAGAGATAATTGTTAAAGTTTGAAGGTGAAAAAGCACCATAAAAAATGAAAAAGGGAAAATGAAAAAGTAAACAAGTTGTAAAGAAGTAAAAGTTTTATAAGATAAAAAGTTTATAAATTGTTAATTAATTAAAATAATAGGTGAGAAAGTTCATACCTATATTTTGCTAGAAATAGAATGAAAAAGGTGGTAAAAATAATAACATAGTGTTAAGAAAGTAGTAAGGGTATAAAATTGTAAATCTCAATCGTAAGTATCAATTTTAAAGTAAAAATTCAAATTCAAAAGTAAATGTTAAATTTGGCAAATTTTGCAAGTCCCAAATACAGAAGAAAAATCTTCGGACAGAATGGAAATTTTGGCTAGTATATCATAAAATAATAACCAACATAGAAGAAAAAAGAAATAAGATTTTCCTTCTAAACCAGAAAAGTTTTCGCGAGGAAAAACTGCGGAATACGCGAGGCAGCGCCATAAGCGAACCAAACGTAGTACGACCATCACTCAAGTTTGAGAAGACAGGAAAATGTATCAGGAATACGATTACGAAAACCGCAAGTTCATGAAAGCAGTTAAAGGAAAACTACGAGGAAAATACGTAAAACAATAGGAGAAATTGTTAGGAGGGGAGAGATAGATTAGCGGATGGCAAGGCCTAACGAAGAAGTTAGTGGGGGTAGTGCCAACCTAAAACTTAAAGAAATTAATACAAGTTGCATGGCGAGATGTCGAACAAGGGATAGAGGAATAAGAAAGGGAGTTGGTACTCGGAAGGCGGCAAAGGAGTCCATATAAGCGGAGTACAGCGGGAGCCGCGCATCTTTAGCGTTCACCTTTTAGCTATTACCTTTTAGCTTTCATCTTTCGAGTTTTCACCATTCTTCATTGCATTATTCATCATTAGATCATTAGACGGATCTGCGATGTTAAAGTAACGTACTTAGAAGCAGTGTTTTATAAAGACAGCAGTAAGATATGTGTAAATCAAACAGTGAACATTTTTATTACTTATAATATTATGCAATATAATATTTCAAAGAACAGTTCTCATTGAAATTTTATCAAACGTAAATACGAGTTAAATGAACAAAAACAGTGTAAAATCAGTTAGCATTACAGACAGTGAAAAAACGATTGAACAGTTTGAGTGAATTACGCTATAGTTAATTATATAGCCGGTGCGTCAAAAAACCTATAAATGACGTAGTCTACAAGAATCACAGGACTGATGTAATGACAATAACTGGAACAGCACATGGACTTTGAAGGACTATTGGAATAAGAAGCGGAAACCAAATCAGGGAAGGCGTTAGAAAACATCAGGGAAGGCGTTAGAAGACATCAGGGAAGGCGTTAGAAGACATCAGGGAAAGTCAAACCAGGCAAAAGCTGAGACCACGAGAGACGTTCAACCGCACCAACGATAACCGGACTTCAGGGAAGCTGTATTTCAATCAACATTCCTGGGAAAGGTGTTCAGAGTCCAGGGTCGCAGTAATAAAAGGTCTGTCAGAAAAGTTACGATATCCCTTATTAAAATATTGCCTGAGTTGAATTTAAATAATTATTGATACTGGGTTGAGATAAAAAATTAGGTTTTTCAAAATATAAAATTATTAATCTTGTAAATTAAATATATAAAATCATTTTCATAATTAAATAATTAAATAATAAATATTAAAAAGGAAGGAATAATTAAGTATAAATGAATAATAAATGGTTCTACCTAAAAGAGTTAAAATTTATGTAAATAGTAAATTTAGTTTAAAATTTATGTTTTTGTAGTGGGAAGAACCACAGAGTATTTTGAGTTTTTATTGAATAAATTTTCTTTTGATTTCAATTAATATAAATAATTTACCTTGTTCAAGAAATTCCTATTATCTAAGTATCCTATATGATAAGTTGTTTTCAGTGTATGATAAATATCGAAGGGCGGAAACGCAAAGTTGGCAGTTCCAACGAAATTTCACAAAGCACAAATAATTTAATTATTCTAGGTAAAGTTCCACTGTTCTCACTCCTCAGAGATTGTCAAATAAATATAATATTAATTACTGAGCTGAGCAAATTTAAAGTTAATAGTAACTTGAATAACTGGAAGGAATTTAATAAAATATTTTTATTTAAGGTGACTATAGGCATAGTTATCTTAACCAGAGTTATATCACCTAGGCTATTAAAATTAATTTGCCTTAAACTTCCAGTAGGTGATATAATCTCTTTATTCTGTAACAAAGTAGGGAAATCCTACAGACAGACAATAGCGTCGGGGCTACGTTGCAGAGTTGGCTCCCGAACGTCATTAATAAGGTCTGTCGTTGCAGAGTTGACGTCGCAACGTGGGGACAAAAGGAAAACAAACTTCCTCCCCCAGCGTCGTGCAACTGTTGCATCGTTACAGAGTTGGCGCCCACCGGTGTGGCTTGATTTAACGGAAGGTTAAATAAAGTCCAGAACTGACAGAATAAATTATTTGTGCTTATATGTATGTGTTATAATAAGAATTAAGTTAGATTGTGTAAACATACTAGTGATTTTGATCAACATTAAATATTTCCCGGGTTTGGTATTCCGCAGTTTAAGAGGGGGAGTAGGCCAAGCACCTTAGAAATAATTTGTCGCGGTAAAAACGTAATAGGAAAAGGGGGTTTTCAAAAAAGTTAAGAAAAATAAAATAAAAGTAGTTAGGCTACGAATATTTTACTTCCGACAAATAAGGAAAAATTTCTAAGAGCAAAATGGCGAACAAAGAACTTAAAGAATTTATGGAAATGCTAAAAAAAGAGAAAGCGGAAGAAAAACGATTAAGAGAAACAGAGAAGGCAGAGGAGAAACAATTAAGAGAAAGAGAGAAAGCGGAAGAGATGGAAAGAAAAGAAGAAAGAAGGCGGCTAAAAGAGGCTAAGGTAGAAGAAGAAAAAGCGAACGATAGGAAGCTGCGAGAAGAAGAGCAGAAACAATTATATACATTAATTTCAGGAAAATTGGAAGGAGTATCGCAGGAAATAAATGTAGAAAAAGAAAGGTGTTTAAGTCAACACAAACAGGTAGAAGAAAGGCTTGAGGATATTGTAGGCAGTATACAATTGTTAGAAGAATCTACCGGGGTAATTAAAAAGAAAACTGATGAAAATTTTAAATTAATTACAAATAGGGTAACGAAGGTAGAACAAAAGGTGTTAGAATTAGGGGGACAGCCAGGTATGGTTAGGAGCCTGGTAATGCCGAGATATGAGGGGGAGTGTAAAAAAATAGAATTTTGGGGAAATCCACACGAACGCCCTCAGCAATTTATAAGGGAGATAGAAAATTTGATCGAGGAAACTAATCCAATTTTTAGCGACCAAGAAAAGTTAAAGTTTGCAGTGCGACAATTAAGGGGTTGTGCATTAGAATGGTGGCAAGTTATGCAAACAGAAAATATAGGGTACACAGGGTTTAAAGAATGTTTTTAAAAAAATTATTGGTCGCTACAGAAGCAAAAATTAATAAGAAATAAAATAGAATATGGTAGGTATAATGATAATAGTAATCTTACGCGAGCAGATTATTTTTGTAAATTAGTAAACAAGGCTAGAGATTTAGATCCACCGATTCCGGAGGGATATTTAGTGTTTACTATATTCCAGCACTTTAATGACCAGATTAGGTTAGCGGCAATGGGAAAGCATAGCGAGACGGTTAGAGAAGCCATACAATTTCTAAATAATATAGATATGATGGAGGAAGCGCGTAGGGGAAATAGGCCTACAGGAACGCCGAATAATAATAATAATAATAACAGGCAAAACCCCCAACCCTATCCGAGACCTAACCCGCAATCCTATTCGCAAAACCCAAGAAATACCATACACCCTAATAACCCAAGACCCGGTCCATCAAATCAAAATCCTAATTCAAAGCCGAAACAGGGAAACTAGGAAAGGAGGTTCTGAAAAATAGGCTTCGGAGTTTTAGGGCTGATGACATAACTAAAAATCAAATAAATAAAGTAAATAGAAGGGGCGAAAAAATAATTAAGGGGGAGTTAATTAAAAAACCGGAAAACAC
>JAGFPH010018867.1:0-15872 GCA_018207615.1 Philaenus spumarius
GTTTTTATATATTACAATGAAAATTAGTAAAAACAAGTGTAGGTAGATGACAAGAAAGGAATTTTTAATTATATACATTAAACACGTAGAAAACATCGAAAACCAAATTGAAGTATTAGCTTAACAAAAAGAATACAGAATGGTCAAAAGTTCTTACCAATTAATAATTAACTTTCCTAGCTTTGATCTTAGCAAATTCTTTAATTGCTGAGTCGGTATCAATCTGGTTCAGAACGTCATTTTCTATTGCCATTAGTGATAAGCCAACCAAGCGCTCCTGCGAGATCGTAGACCTTAAATACGTCTTGATAAGTTTTAACTTTGAGAATGACCGTTCACCACTCGCTACAGAAACCGGCAGAGTTAGAAGAATCCTTAAACTTACAAAAACGTTAGGGAAAATGCTTACGTAGCCATTGGTTGTAATACAGCTCAAGGCTTCTGCTGGTGAACCTGAGTCGAATATCCGGGAAAAAACTTCAAGCTCTTTGAAGAGGTCATTGCCATCAATATCTTGCTCTTCTCCGTCACTAAGTATAGTTTGTAAATGTTGACATGCTGATCTCAACTTCGCACTTTCCCAGTCTTTTAGGGAACCAACTGCATACAAAAACTCAAACCCCTTGCTGTGTTTTTCCATTAGGTCAAATCTTTCTTTCAAAGACGCTATTGCTGTATCTAAAGTAAGAAAAAAGAAGTTAACTTTGAACGTCTTCTCGTCCTGTACAGGCTCAACATCACTTTCATAGGAGAATTGTTATTTTTTACTTTTCTTGATCGTACTTTCACTTCTTTTTCAAACTCAGTCATAACTCCAACTTTTTCCGATGCGCGCTTATCTCGAGCATGAGTCATGAAGCCAACAGGCGCCATGCTCCGCCGAGCGTCAGCTCACTACAAACTGCAACTGCAAATCAATGCCTTGAGTTGAAGTGCTGTACAACTATGTATAGGCTACGCATTTTTCAAGCGCTGTAAGTACAAACAGAATAAATACCTTTGGTGTGGTGTTTTGATACTTTAACTCTGAGCGAAAAAACAAAATAAGTTGTTCACTTGTTAGTAAAACCAATTGAAAATGGTTAAGTTATTTTCAATTTTGTCTTCTGAAAAAAAAACATTGTGTCCCGTTGGCGCCACTTTTTCGTGGCGCCATATGCGGCCGCGTAGTTTGCGGCCCTGCTTAGCAGCGATGTAAAATTATGAAAATTTCACGGATACGCAGATAAGAACCATACGATTCGTATGATGTAAAAGAAAATCCATTACAAAACCTACTTCATATTTTAAAAATCAATATTACAACAATGTACTTTAATAATGACATGAAATTTTCACACCGCTGGAAAGTTTTTTGTTTGTTGGTCAGAGACAAAGTGTTCGCGAGAAAGTTTTAGATAAAGGTTCAAATTAAATATTTTATTTGAAACATTTTTTCGTTTGACTTACGGTTTGCTCGGTACGGATGTCTGGAGTTAGATTCCGGAGAAAACTTCCTGTCTGGGGGGAAGTAGGCCTACTTGGTGTCTGGCATTTACCTTAACCACACCACAGTATTATTATTCGAATACTCGAACAAGAGACAAGTAGTCTATGACTCATTCAAGTAGTTTTTATTTCAATAATTTTATTCGAATAATTATTCAATCATTTTTGTTTATTCGAAGTTTGTGGAACTGCCTTTACAATTACTCCCCGCTACACCGCTAGCCCACCGAGCGCTAGCCGAGCCGAGGGCACGGTTAAAAAAATCGTACTGTACGTTACTGAAATGAAGAAATTTGGATCTTGAATTAAACACTGAGACAAGGATATTCATTCATAATTCAATGCGGTAGTGAATACGAGCCGATGTAGTTAGGTCAGGTAGTAGCGCGGCAAACCTCCATAAGGCCCGTGCTATTAACTAAACTGTGAACGCACAATAGAGGACGGACATACGAGGCGCCTTCTGTGTCCACGCAAACAGGGTGGAGTAGGCAATAAGCAAAGAACAAAGAATGTCGACGTGCACGTTGCCTGGGGCTACTCATTGGCATTATCTATTCTCTATTATCTACTTGGGCGTGTGTCGTTGGTGTGACGTTATGACGTCGAATCCGAAGTAATATAAAAACACAACCTAAAACCTCGCATATTCTACATACCAAGTAGGCTATATAAATTAACTGAAATCTGGAGGTTTACTAAAATTGTTGTAACCAGCTTATTTGCTCGAATTGTTAAAAAAAAAAACTCTGCTGAAACTAAGTAAAATTAACGAATTGCTCTGAAGAGTAATGTTAAATTTAAACGCAATAATTGTCGCAGACGTCGCAGTCAATTTCCGTCTTGACTTTTTGAGTCTCATTTTAAAGAACGCCTGAATGTGATATTTTTCTGTATTTAAAACTGACAGGTACCTGCAGGCAGGGACGTCGCTAGAACAAATTATTGGGCGGGAGGGGCAAAGTCTAAAATTTCCCAACAATTTTGACCACATTTCCCAACTTTTGTGTAGGGGTTCCAAACCCGCAAAAGGGGGCTCTGGGTTGCGTTGCGTGGAATAAATCCAAGTAATATGGGGCCCTGGAGGATCACCATCGAATTTAAAAAAAAAAACTTCTCTAAGTAGGTTGTTTTAACACTGCAGGTGCTATATTAAGTAACTTACTTTAAGAATGTTGAATATTTTACAAGAATTTTAACATGTTTATCACATTGTTAAAAAACTTTCCTCATATTTTCCCCAATATTTACCGCAAACTTAAAAATTTCCCCATTTTGGGAAAAAACCCAATCTGGCAACACTGGTCTGGCGGCCTGTAGCAGTGCATCCGGCATGTCAATGACAGTCAGTGTTGCCACAATAAGAAGAGTTGGAACTGAATTTCCCAGAAAATCGTTTAAAAGAAGACAATGTATTTATTGGGTACAGAAATATTTGGATTTGCCCTACATTTTTGGATTGGATATTATAACTTGCTTGTTATTTGTGAATGTTGGTAATTAACAACAACAACTTTAGAAACCCAATCGCTATGTTGGGTTTTTGCCTGCAATTTAATCCAGAAATCAAAATTCCAACTTTTTTCTGAAATCCCAAGTTTCGCAACTTTTTGGATTTTAAGTTTATTGGGGGGCGACGCCCCCTTGACCCCCCCCCCTAGCGACGTCCTTGCCTGCAGGGCCGTAACCAGGCGGTGGCGTAGGGGGCGCCCCGAAACAGGAAGTATACAAAAAATTACGACAAATGAAACGTAAAAATAAATACAAGATACAAATTTTTAATAAATTAGTTGAATTATTTGCATTAAGTATTTTCTTGCCTCTACATTTCTTGTAAAAATAGACAATTACTTTTTATTCTGTTGAAAAAATTTAAACCTCTTTTTATCTTATAATTTTAAGGTTTTTAATGTATTACAATTGAGACTGTTTAACTTTCTTAAAATGTTTATTCTTCATCTTTCTCATAAGAAAAGAACACGCAGCTGAACTTTGTCGTGAGTGGAGCGAATTTCCAAAAGTAAAGTTAGCCTAGGCCTACATGTTTTAGGGTTTCAACCAACTACTGTTTTTGGGAAATCGGTCTACTCACGAATCTGCTGAATAGCTGATGCGTACGTGTACCATATATATTAGTAGAATTTGTTTGCACATCACCCTCCAACCCCGGCTTACGCGCTTTTTCGTTCAGCTCGTACTGGAAACACTCGTTTTGCGAGATTGCACCTCGACCATGCGGCCTCGGATTATGGACTGCTTCGCTTCGCTCTCAGCGGACAAACTCGCTTTTTATGGTAAATTACGTTTTGATCAATTTTGGGAGAACCAGACGGACTATAAGGCCGTGTAAAAAAACAAAACGTGCAAAATAATATCCTATGTAGGCCTATATATATATTTTAGAAAAAACTTCAAAACTTTTTTACGAAAAATCCCGAAAAATGTTTACTTACGCTTAAAAACTTGCTTCCGGTTATTGAATTTATGTCTAACTAGCTGACCCGAACGGCGTTGCCCGTGGTGGTTCGTATTTTTAGTCTTTTTAACGTAATTGTATTCTTTTTAAGTGTTCAGTCAGTGAGTGGTATTTGCCTTTTATATATATAGATCTTAAATAATAAAAGCACTATTGTCATAATAATAAAAGATCTGAAATTATGATTTTAGTAACTTTGATACCCCCAAACCCCTCCTAAAATTTCGAAATTTTGCATACCCTTTCTTAGTGAGCACCTATGGCCCTAGAGGAAGCTACATAACAAATTTCATTCCAATCTATTCGGTAGTTTTGAAGAAGTCGTTTTTTAATAACTTTGATCCCACCAAATCCCCCTAAAATTTCGAATTTTTTCAAATCCTTTCTTAGTGAGCACCTATGGCCCTAGAGGAAGCTACATACCAAATTTCATTCCAATCCGTTCGGTAGTTTTGAAGAAGTCATTTTTTAATAACTTTGAACCCCCACAAACCCCACTAAAATTTCGAATTTTTTCAAACCCTTTCTTAGTGAGCACCTATGGCCCTAGAGGATGCTACATACCAAATATCATTCCAATCCGTTAGGTAGTTTTTGAGAAATCGTGATGAGTGAGTCAGTGGGTTTTGGATTTTATATATATAGACAAACTCGTCCGAGCGACTTAGAAAACCGACTAAATTTAAACCAAATCGGACTTAAGGGTCTGCTGTAGTGGCGGCCATCTTGGATTTTTATCCCATAGCAGCAATGTTAAATTTCAAACCATTTATTTCGTTTATTTTTTATCATAAAATGTTTTACAAGGTCTCATTTTAAGCACAACTACTACAGTAGGTACACATCCGTTTTGCATTTTAGATTTTTTTAAAATGCTTTCCTTTTATTATGTAATTGACATTTTGTAAGTAGGCCTACAAAGTTTGAATTTTTTCCCTAACACAATAAAAAATTAATATTGAAAAGTAATTTGCGAGCCGGATCCGAAATTTTATAAAGAATATTCAGTTTTTTTTCAGCACTCAATTATTACAAAAGATGGATTTATAAAATGGTTTGAGATGAGGCAATGTCAAAGCGCTCAGCTGCAAGAAATTGCACTGTTTAGATACGGTTATAGAGAGAAACGCTTGCGTTTCCGGTTGCTTTCTCGATTACTGGAGCAGAACCTTAAAGTGCGAACACATATAGTCTCTACATATACACAAATTTTAATGACACCCCAAAAATGTGTTCTGGGGACCATGATCGGTGCTCATTGACAGCTCCCGACCTTAAGTCTCAACATAGCTCACTAAGTCACTGCAATAGCTCATCTTTGCTACGGAATTCGCTAATAAGTAGGAGCAAAAACCCTCGAGTACCGATTTTCGCGGGTTTTCATCCATTTTTAGAGGTTTCGAAAACATTATTCAATTTTAGATGCACTTTATGCACCCGCGATGCATTTCCGCTTTCTCCCGAAACTGGTCGTATGTAGACTTTTTTCCTGGTACTTTTCAGAACACGATGCAGAAAACTGCATCCAAATCGGAGCTGTAGGCAAAAATGCATTTATTTTTCACTACGTTGCCTGGTCTATAAGTAGATAAAGAGTCTAGGACCGAGGGCTAGTTGCCTAAAAACTTTGACGAGGGTAATTTGACAGCCAGAGGCTTGGCGGAGCGAGGGCCAGCCGGCTAAGGATCAGTGACCTGTTCTACTGTGCAGTGGGTGTGCGGGTGGAAAGGTTTTAATTATCGTTTATGTATTCCGATAACAGTATGATTATAATATTTATATAATTATAATATTTCGTTGTATTATCACTTTATATAATTAGAATTAAAAAAAAACTAGAGGACTTACCTAAATTGTTTAGTCATAGTATTTTGATAATAACAGTATGATTATAATATTTGTATAATTATAATATTTCGTTGTATTATCACTTTATATAATTAGAATAAAAAAAAAAGCTAGAGGACTTACCTAAACTGTTTAGTCATAGTATTTTGCCAATAACAGTATGATTATAATATTTGTATAACTATAATATTTCGTTGTATTATCACTTTATATAATTAGAATAAACAAAAAACTAGAGGACTTACCTAAACTGTTTAGTCGTAGTATTTTGCCAATAACAGTATGATTATAATATTTGTATAATTATTAACCTTAAAAACTCTTCTATAGAAATTAGTTTAGAGTCGTACTCTATGCATTTAATCTTACCCCTCCCCTGAATCACTTCCGCTCTGGGGAGTCGACTGGCCCTCGGCCCTACCTGGCTGTTTTGACAGTTTTATGAACCCCACGGCAAAAGATCGGCTGGCCCTCGCTCCGTTTTCCGTAGATAAACGGTTCGAACTAAAAACTGTTACTTATTAATAATCCTTTGTAAGTCGATGTAGTGTTTGTTTACATTCAAGAAAACATATTGTGTTTATATTGCTAATCAAATCAGTATCCAAAACTGACCAACTTTCAACTTTTGTACTCCTAACACCATTGTTTTCACCACTTCTTGTCGTCGGAACAATAAATTGAGTTTCTACAAAAGATAAGAAGATGCCACATTTACAGATAAAAATGTGCTTTGAACCAGCAACCATAAAGTATAATAAAATATGTTCAATATATTATATGTAGCCTATTGTTTTATGTTCACAATCAACAACTATTTATCTTGCGTAGTAGGCCTACGACTAGAATTAATGAGAAACTTGTTTTCAAGCGTTGTAAATTCTTCTTATTAACTCGGTCGCATCTTTCTGCAATTTACAAACTTGCATGGGTTTAATTAAAGGACATTTTGTTTTTCCGTAGGGAAATAGATCGACCAAAACTACAACAATTCGATCACGCAGATAAACAGCTGAAGTTGAGCGAATTTCCAATGGTTATTTGTGTAATATCGTGTTTGAACGTTTTTCCTACAAATACATTTTAAATTAGTGTTTTCGTTTAAAAAAATATCTGTTTTACATAGATTAGCTCCATAACAATCAAAAATTTTCAAAACATAGACTACATCCGCGTTTAAACATTTGTCTTCTTGTTTATCCGCCTTTCTTAGCTTTGTCTTTTCTTCACCTGACGCGTTTCGGGTAGACCCCATCTTCAGAAGCTTTGTTTACTACTATCTATGCTCTACCATTGTCTCCTATTTATACTTGTTCTCCTCCCCCACCCACCTTTCAACGTTTACTGCCTGTTCTCTATTGTTTGTAAACAAGTAAACAACTATTCATTTTAAATCATTGACCTACGTTCTATATTTCTAGAATCCTCCATTTTTATATTAATTTTATATTTCCACACATAGTGTATGATTGTGTGTTAATTTGCTCATTTATTATTTTTTTGGTCTTTTAACTTTAATTTAAATATTTCCATGTTTTCTATTATATTAAGCCTTTTCCTTTATTTATTGGGTGGATTAATTTCATAGATGTTTGCATATCCCTAGGTTTGTGGTCCTCGTTAATTAAATGATTCGCGAAATTTGAATCTTTTTTATTATATTTAAATGATCTTATATGTTCTTTATATCTAGTTTTTAATTTCCGTCCAGTTTGACCAATTTATTAGCATCGCATTCGCATTCTAATAGGTATACTCCACTTTGGTTGTACTTGTCTCTTTTTTCTATATTATTATTTAATTTGTATTTTATTGTATTATTCGTTTTCATTGCTATATTTACTCCATATTGTTTAAAAAATCTTTTAAATTTATATATATCTTTACCCGTGTAAGTTATTGATGTCCATTTTTCTTTTTTATTATTATTCTCTGTAGGCCTATTTAATTTCTTTTTTGATTTTATATTTTTTACAAGTTTGTCTATTGTTTTCAGTGAATATCCATTGTTGATTGCTATTTGCATTATAATGTTTAATTCCTTTTTATATTCAAATTTGTTGAGTGGTGTTGCCTATAGTCTATTTATCATATGCCTAAACGCTGCTAATTTATGTTGCATTAGGTGATTTGATTCCACATGTATGATATTATCAGTAGATCTATACGTTTCTTTTCTAAATATTCCAAATTCTATTTAATTTTTGTGATTGGTTGTTTTTAGATCTAAAAAATTTATTGAATTGTTAATTTATTTTTTCCATTGTATACTTAATATTTGTATGTAGGTATACCGTTTAATTGTTCAAGTAATTTCTCTTCTGTGTTTTCATTACAATCGTCTATTATTATTAATGTGTCATCTACATATCTTAAGTATATCTTGTAATTATAATTTTGGATTATTTGTTCTAAGTGTGTGTCTTCTAAATTTTGTAAAAATATTTCACTTAATATTGACGATAGCGGATTCCCAATGCAACCCATCTTCTAATTTATACATTTTATTATTAAATTGAAATTGATTTTGTTTTAATATTTCTTTTAATGTATGAATTATTTCTTTATTTAATTGTTTACTATTCTCTGTTTTATTTAATTTTTCTTTTAGTATTTCCATTGTTTCGTCTATAGGTATAGAAGGGTATAAATGTTTAATGTCGTATGAAATTAGTTTGCTTTTATTGGTTAATTTAATATTCTTCAGTTTATTAACATCCGCGTTTACTTTGCATACAGCGTTACTTTACCGCACTCCAGATGTTTAGCCGTGCGATAAAGTAAAACAAAGAGGTATAATTACTTGACGCTGAACACATGTAGTTTAGTTCGGGCACTGCTGTGAGTGTGCAAAAAAGCACTTTATTAAACAGCTGTAGGAAAAATTCATTTTATATGTTTTAGGGTCTCAACTTTTGAGAATTAATGGTCTACTCACGAAGGCGCTGAACAGCTGACTGTGTGTACGACATAACTATATTAAAGTAGTGGAATTTGTTTGCACCAGTCAGCCGGTAATCTTTTCTTTTCATCTATTTTTACTTTCTCACTATACTATAGTATAGAGAGAAAGTATAGTGATCGCAAAAAAAATCGATGTTGAGATTTTTGTGGAAATATCCGTTTTGGGACCCCCTGAGTCCAAAAAAGTGGTTTGTACAAAATGTCTGTCTGTATGTATACAAAGCTAGAGCAAAAACTATTCGATCGATTTCAAACAAATTTGCATCAGACATGTCAAACAGGCCTGTATAGATGCACGAAAAACGGTTTTGAAAATTTTTGAAAAACAACCCCCTTTTTGGCAAAAATACCCCAAAAAATCAGTTATTATTTTGTTATAAAAAAACGGCTCTAACGATTTTGATAAAATTTTGCTTATTTGTAGCCTGTAATGTGCAAAAAACCATATGCAAAAAACCGCATCTTTCTAAAAATTATCGTTTAGCTAATAATAATAACTGATTTTTGGGGGTTTTTTGGCCATAAAGGGGGTTGTTTTCAAAATGTTTCAACACCTTTTTCGTGCATCTATAAAGGCCTAATTGACGTGTTTGGTGCAAATTTGTTCGAAATCGATCGAATAGTTTTCTCTCTAGATAATAATAATAATATTTATTAGTTAATCTCCAACTTTAATAAAAAATCACCTCTCCTACCCCACCCTACAAGTCACATTGAATTTGTTTAATAATTTAAATGTGTTTGTGAGAAAGTATGTGCCAGTTCCTGGTACTGTTTATTTTATTGGAAATGGTTAAAACGTCGTCCCTGAGCCCTGAGCATAAATAATATAAGTAGGCGTAGTGGTACGACTTGTGCTACAACTGCCATTTTGAAAAAAAAAAACATTTCATTTTGAAGCTGTGCTAAGCATCTCGTTAACGGCAAAACGTGCCTTAGCAAAAATTGCAAAGTATAATGTGTACACCGTAACATTGACTCCGTATAACAGTAACTCTTTAAATTTAAATTTTACAGAAAAATGTACGAAATATCAGTTACATTGGTAGGTATTATTAAGCTCAATAAAAAAAGGTTTGATTCGTTTAAGATTAACCATTTCCAAGATTAGCAAAATACTATTTTAAATATGGTGGATGAAGTACACGCCTTTTCTCACTGCTACACGCACGCTAAACTAGGGGACGACTCTTGAACTATATCCAAACAAAAATGGCCGTGAACTTCCAAGCCCCCGGGGTTCTTTCACCGGCATTCACGTGAGAGAAAAGGTTTCGTGGTGGAGTGGTTTCGCAAGGATTCTTTATCAAGTTTATCTACTTTCTTGTAGTGAGGAGGGGGGGGGGAGTAGTCTGGAAAGTAGAGATGGAAAATACAGCAACTTTGCGTTCGGGGTCGCAGTGGTAATAGGCGACAGACACCTATTATTTGTCTCACCTATTACTGGCTAGCAGACAACTGCATTATTATTTCAGTTGACCATTACGTTAAGGCCCGGCTCCCTACATTCAAAACGTTGGCAACCAATTTCAATGTTAAAATAACCTAACCATACCTCCACTTTTAAGCATATTTTTGAGTTATTTTCGTCAAAAAAACCAAAGCTGTATTTTTTTCTTAAAGTAAAATAGGTTGTGGTCGTTGATTGCTAAGGTTTTTTTTTTGCAATGTCTCTTATCGCAACTGAGTAAAAAATTAATGAAGTTTACAATTTTCTACTTTTTATATCATACGTATATGAAAAGAATAAAACGGTTTTTGAAAATGTATTCAACAATAAACATCCGCATATGACAGTACTTCAAAACGAAATCAAATTTTTAAATTTATTCCACGAATTAACGGGAAAAAATGACTTATTCCGTAGCATTGCTCTTATGGGAATCAGATTCAATATCAAACATCTAACCTTCAAACATCTAACCTAACTTAAGGGGAGGATATGTTTACGGGGGTCGTTCCACGACCAACTATTACCGTAATGATTTACACTCTTACATCCATTCGTTGTGAGGAGGCTCATTTCCACCATTGCTTGGATCGCAAAAATATTATGGCAGCAAGAATCACGTTGTTGTGATGAGTGACAGATTAGCGGGAAAAGATTCTCAGAAATCAGAACACTACATTCGGTGATAAGGCGATCTGTCACTGTCACCTATTCCCATATTGTCAGTTACCAGCCCAATTCGTCACTTTATAGTACACAGTGCTGTTTTTTGTTCATGACCGTGACCGTTAAGTGAATACAAGTCCATAACGTAGTTTATTGTATAATTTGCATTCCAGTTAGTTGCGATCGCTACAAAAAAAGAAAGAAAGCGGTCGTGGGACCTTCTGACAGAAGTGAAAACTGTCATAATATATATCATTGGTTATATTTATGTAATCCGAAATTTGGTCATTATTTTTATCTTGTCCCATTTAAAATTGAAATCTAAAAATTAACATAAACACGATTGTCTGTAGTCAAATAATAATAATATAATTTTAGGTTAGGCCTATACTGAACCAACACACGTTTCTTTAATGTATCTACATTCATTACCATAGATAGCAAGCAAGTTAGCAAATTTAGACATTTACAAAAAAAATGAGAAAGAACTATGTCCATTTTAGAGGTATCAAGCACATTATTAACACAACTTACAAAATTAGAAAGTGTAATGTCCATTTCAGAGGTATTACCAAGTAAACTATTTTAACACAACTTACAAAATTAGGAAGTGTAATGTCCATTTCAGAGGTATTACCAAGTAAACTATTTTAACACAACTTACGAAATGAGGAAGCACAATGTCCATTTCATCGGTGTGTGTCGTGACTAAATTAACCCATACAGCTATAACACAACTTACAAAATTAGTAAGTGTAATGTCCATTTCAGAGGTATTACCAAGTAAACTACTTTAACACAACTTACAAATTAGGAAGCACAATGTCCATTTCATCGGTGCGTGTCGTGACTAAATTAACCCATACAGGTATAACACAACTTACAAAATTAGGAAGTGTAATGTCCATTTCAGAGGTATTACCAAGTAAACTATTTCAACACAACTTACAAATTAGGAAGCACAATGTCCATTTCATCGGTGTGTACTAAATTAACACATACAGCTATTGAATTAACCTATACATAATTTTTTCTTATTTTGTATGTGTGATACAGCCTTAAACTACACGCATCGAAAATACAATGGGTACGGTACGGTACGGTACGCGAGATTTCATTCGAATATCCACGCAAAAAGTGCCGAACGGGCCATAAGAAGTTTTTACGTCAATAATAGGGTGTTTCCCATAACGTATTACCGTGATAACCTCATTGGAAATAGTGTTGTTCATCCTATTACGTTATATAACGCTCATCCCTAGTCGAAAACCGGGTACATCAGACCAGTACTCTACTCACGTACGCAGCTCCAGCTTGGTATTCTTTACTATGTGTTTCTTGGAAGAAAAGCTGGACTCCATCCAGAACAAAACTCTCCGTTGGATCACCAACTCCCCATGGTACGTATCGAACGTAACCATCTCTCAAGGGCACAAAATCCCCACACTCGAGGACTTCATTCTAAAATTAACTAATAGCATTGAAGAAACAACTGTTTCTTCAATGCTAATAGACTGAAAGAGCCGAAGGGTCTCGATACACACATCCAACAAATCATCACTGATCGTGCACCTCCGCAGGACAAAAGAAAACGTCCCTTATGTCTGGTTTACGAACCACCATAAGCACTTAAAATCCAAGCTTATTCTTAAATACTACACATCTTCTGCAATCAATCCCAATGTATAACATAGATTCACCATCTCGTTCCCACACAAAATTTACTCCAAATTAGTCAATATAACGTTCAATAAAGTCACTTTTCAGTTTCAGATAAGCAGCCATTGTTTTTAAACAGATGCTGTCTCTCATCTAGACTACGGTCTTGTTATTTTACCAGAAAGCCGGGTATTCTCCCAGTTCAGTCTAGTCCTAGACTCTTGGTCTTATTATATCTGTCCAAGACTAATATTAATTCCCTCTTCTACAAACGTAGACTATTTTGCATTTGGATCCCTCACTAAGCCCTGTCGACAGAAGTGTACACATTCGATATACAAAATATCTAGGCCTACCTCAAGTTGAATAAAAATATTGAGGCTATTTGGTTTTAAAACGGAGAGAAAGTTGGGAGCTGTAAATAAGACAAATTGATAATATTTGTACATTAGCGTGACGAGTAGCTCAACAAATAAATCTTTGAAGTTAGGGCAAAAGGGCTTAAGTCAAAAATTGTTAACTTTACAGGAGAAGTACTCAAAGTTTTAACTAACTCATGGCTTGCATTGCAGTATATATTATAACAGCGAGAGGAGAATGGGCGAGATAGGCAATACGGTAACAAGTAATTGAAGTGTTGTTTTGTTGTCAGTTTTTCTTAAGACAAACCATAGCCGAGTGGATAGCGTGGCATCAGCGTGATCAGAAGATACCGGGTTCAAATCTCGGCTAGACCAGGCAACTTTTCATATATGTGTTTGAGGGTAGGAGGGCGGAAGTAAAGCAAACGGTGGTTGGTTCACTTCATTACGTACATAAATATCTTATTAAAATTATGCAAAACATCCCAAGCCAGAGAACCAACCACGGTTTGCTTTACTTCCGCCCTCCTACCCTCAAACCACAGATATGAAAAGTTACCTTGTCTAGCCGAGAATCTTCTAGAAAATATCACGAGCTTTTTTTTAACTTTGACTTTTTTACCATTGAAGTTTGACCGCGGAACCATTGAAATCACAAACAATATATATTTTTAATTGTATAATAAAATTAACAATTTCTGACTTAAGCCCTTTTGCCCTAACTTCAAAGAAATATCAAATCGATTTCTCGCCTCGTAAGCATGGGTATGTCTGGCATGTCTGATAATTCCCCTGAGATGTACGAAAGCTCCAATTTTACAGTTTTGAGCTTAAAACACCAGTTTACAATCTATGAGACATCGTTTTGAAGCATTGAAACTTCATACAAATTTTATTTTCAACTTCATATAATTATTAGCAAATCTTAGTAGAACAGTCTCTATGATTGGAAAACTGCCAAAGAATTATCAAAATCGTGAGGTGCAGAGCGCCAGCAATATATGTCTGAAGACGTGACTGTACAGAAATAATATAATTAGATTTCCCCCCTCGCAAAAAAATCTGTAAATATTTACTTCATGTATCGTATGACCAACAATAGATTGTTTTGCCAAGAATATTTATTTATGAAAGACGCAAATAGGCACGGACGATTATATTTAGCTGTTTGGAGAATCGATATGCTATTAAAAGACAAATAGGAAGTACGTGTTTTCAACAGTAAACATTAAATAAACTAGTGTACCGTAGGAGTATTTTTGTTAAAGGAAATCAGCCTAGTGCGTGCCAGACCAGCTCCAAAGTAGAGTTCCAGAATTTTATTAAATCATGCCCATACCATATTATAGCCTAAGATGGCCGCTAGGGTTTTTGCTTTTAACACAAAACAAATATACTACACCAGGGGAGACCTCTGCGTGCTCAACACGCCAACACCGTCGAAACTTTCTATACACGTTATTATGTTATGTTAACATGCTTTTATTCGAATGTAATGTTGTGTTAAAATTTGAAAGTAATCGGGGAAGAACCTTCGGAAATTTGAGATTTTTAACAAAAGAACATTTACATTATTCTTTAAATAGATTCAGGATTGCTGAGGTGTTTTACACAACACTAGGGGGCTTTACCCCCTGCTCGCTCCGCTCGACAACTCCTTTCCCACCTCCGATCGCTTCGCGATCTCCGGGAAGCCCCGTTCAATTTTATTTTTTCTTTGTCATCAAATGAAAAAAATTTTATTGAATTTGTATGTTACAAATTTAAAGAGAACGAGCACCTGGGAAGAACATTTTCCCCACGAGTTTTGAACACTATTTTTCACGATACTACAGCAAAAAAAAAAAACAGAAATAAATACGATTATTAACATTTATTTTATTTACATTTATTTTTTTTCCTACTGACGCAACAGGGTCTTCTTTCCCCGCTAATTTTTCCAAGCCCGTTCCCTTGGCAATGGTTTCACTAGATAGTAGATAGGGGGACATGAACATTACGAGATTAACACTAAGTGTTAAGTGCTGGTGTCTCTAGTCCTCGAAGGTTCTCTACCAGCACCCACTCTATGAAAAGACAAGGTAGGGAACCATCTACTATCATGCAGTGACACTACCCCCACGAGGCCATCCTCAACTGCGAGGGTACTGAACAACGTCCAGTAGGGCATCCCTCGCACTCATATTACCAGTATACAATGGCCCACCGCCTGAGTAACCCACATGACTACTCCAGCTACGGTTTCGAATCCCCTTCATGTACCACAGTAGACAGTAGATAGGGACAGCGGGAATCTCGTTAATCCATTCATACGCGTCTGTTTTAGGCCCATATTACACTATAAATACACGTATTTAATCTATTCTTATTACTTTATAATTATGAGAATTGCCAATATTAAGTTTATAGGGTTAGAACCAACTATTTGGTAAATTGTTCTACTCACGAAGGCGCTGAATAACTGCCTCCGTGTACAAAATAAATTACTAGAAAATTCGTTTGTACTTCAGGCTCCAGCCCAGGCTCACGCATTCGCTTAGTTCCGCTCGCAACAGTAAAACTGCAGAAGCTGTTCCCTGTAATCTTATGGTATATTACGTATTCATCGATTTGGGGGAGGGGGGAGCGGACGAGCTATAATAAGGTCGTGTGAAAAAACAAAATGTGCACAACAATTTAATAAAACCTGAACAAAAATGTAATTTTAGTACGAAAAGTCTCAAAAACTATTTATTTCCGTTCAAAAAAAAGTGCTGCCAGTTGTTAGATTTTGTAAAGCGTAAACTTCTACAGGCGAACCTTGTCTAAAAATTGCGGGCGGTGAATCGGATTTTCCCGTCACGCGTCACCCTCTACTGTATATAGTACACATGTGTATATAACAGAGTATATAGTTTACTTGGTAATACCTTTGAAATGGACATTGTGCTTCCTCATTTCGTAAGTCGTGTTGAAATAG
>JAGFPH010018868.1:0-15870 GCA_018207615.1 Philaenus spumarius
AACAAGGAAACCTGGGCGGCCATTGTTTGTATAGTCTCTAGGCGGCCCATTGTACCGAGTCATCGCAAATTATAAAATAATTATACCAAGAATTATAAGTGAATATTCAAAGGTGTGAGTAGGCATGCGCATGCTTTGGTTGAGGATGATTTATAAGTTTTAAACCTGGAGAGGCCTACCTCTAGACAAAATTTGTAGTTTTCGTGTAACCAACAGCAGATTCAATGTTGCAATAAACGTTCATTGTTAACTTTTTTATTTTTACAATTAAAATAGCTAAATGTGAACAGAGCGGTCATTGCTGTATGAGAGAAACAGTTGAAGGCAAAGCTATGGGCGGAAATTTTCTCCAATGCAGCTAAGACACTATTCGCTCGATTTGCACATATTCCTTCATTTTGAAGATCTAAAACCAAATAAAGTTATAATAGATTACTAGAAGAGACCTTTGTCTGCTCCACGCACATAATTTAATTAATGGCATACTTTTACCATTGTCTAAGCCTAATCATCTCCTATAAAAGCTAGTGTTCGTCGGTACGTCAGTACTTGAGTAACAAAATAGTAGGCTATAGAGGATGCGCATGGTGGTATAAAATACCTATAATTTTAAATAGGCCTACATGGTTATTTTATTGAGCAGCTGTCAACAATAAACCCCACTTCAGACATATAACAGCTGATTTCGTTCATCATCTGTAATACTTTAACAAAATAAAACCTAGTCTAGATTATACTTTGGGGTTCTATTTACAAACTTTTTATAATGTCTGGATGTTGGTTGTTTTTGTTATAAAAGAGTTATAAAATTAATGTAGGCTATAATATGCTATATGGTCAGCTTTGAGGTTACAAATAGTTGAACATTTATGTAGTTTACCAATCATTTTTGTTTACAGCCTAAATATTAACGTATGCTACATATATTTTAAACTATCACTATTTTGGGCTATTGGTATGAAATATCGCTATTTTAGTAAAATAATAAAAGTTTGAGGTTCTGTTAATTTACAAATATAAGCCTTCTATAGATGAAAACTTAAGTGAACAATAATAATAGTTTTAGCTAAATTACTGTATTTAAAATATTTGAGGTTAAAATCGTTGATTTAAGGATGCCTATGTTTACAATGTATGATCTTTTCTTTTATTTTCCTACATTTATTTCAGGATCTTAAGTAGAAAGTTGAATTGTATAGGCTCTGTACATTTACCATGTTGAAAATCCCAGACGGCATATACTCAGTTAGATGTAGTATTTTGTTTGTGGACCTAAGTAGTTTCTTCTGAAGAACGAAGTAAACAAATATACTTGTAAAAAATATACATTTTCAATGATTTCTAACCTCAAAACAAGTCATATACCGTAGCCTACACTAATTCTATAACACATTAAACTCAATACTTTAAAGTTATAATTTTTCTCATTAATCTGCTCGTGATATTTTAGTATTTAAATAAATTAAGCTTTTGTTTCTTGAAGATACATTCCGTACACTAAAACAATATTTATTTCAAATGTTGTTCAAAACCACTTGTAGTAAGATTGCAAAATATTATTTGTTGCTTTATTATTTTGTAAAATCATCTGTCATAAGATATTAATCAATTTTTGGTTTTATTGCTGTGGGAATTACAGTCAAATCGGTGTTTATTATAACTTTATGGTTATTTATGGAAAGAGTTACTCCTATTTCTACAGAATATTTTTTTTAAATGTCTGACATGTGCATAAGTTTTTATTAAAACAACTGTCGCATACTCGACTTCACACAGAAAAACAGGCAATGTAAACTAATAGCTTTTATTTTGGTTTTCAGTGAAAAAATGCCAAAAGATTGTATAATTGGGATTTTTGGAATATTCCTAATAGCCCAGGCAATGAAGGCGAAAAATGACCATGTGTCGGAAGAAATTAGAGACAAGCTGAATTTTTGTTGTCAGTTTTTAAAACTTACCAATAGGTACATTTTCCCAAAATTCCCCGCCCCTCCCCCTTGTGCTAACCCCCCCCCCAACCCCATTTGAAGTTCATTTTCCAAGCAGTTAGGTTTTGCTTCATATCTCCGTTGTTAATATCCCAATACGTAACTTCTATATGTCATTGTTTTTATTAAGTTATTGTCTTTAAAAAAGGTATCTTGGTAGTTTTACCTAGGGTCTACAGTTTAGCAGCTATTTGCTAAAAAACGATTTTTTCTTTGAAAAATATATTTTTTCTTTAGTTTTCCTTTCATAACTTTTTTCCTGATGGTAATTCAAAAAAATACTATAATAAAATTTGTAGTGCATCTTTTAAGCTTTCCAACGATATAATATAACACAAAATTTCCTGAATATAGACGCAAGCAGTTGCCATTTAAGGGTCTGCTGTAGTGGCGGCCATCTTGCATTTTTTTCCCATAAGAGCAATGTTAAATTTCAAAACATTTATTTTTAACATAAAATTGTTTGCAAGGTCTCATTTTAAGCACAATTACAATACGCATCCGTTTTGCATTTTAGGTTTTTTTAATGTTTTTCTTTCGTTATGTAATTGACATTTTGTAAGTACAAAGTTTGAATTTTTTTCCTAACACAATAAAACATTAATAATGAAAATTAATTTGCAAGCCGGATCCGAAATTTTATAAAGAATATTCAGTTTTTTTCCAGCACTTAATTACAAAAGATGGATTTATAAAATGGTTTGAGGCAATGTCAAAGCGCTCAGCTGCAAGGTTATAGAGAGAAGCGCTTGCGTTTCCGGTTGCTTTCTTATTTACTGGAGCTATGCGGCCGCCACCCGGCCGGGAGCTTAGTAAGCTGCTCTACTCCCACTATTTTAGTTTAACTTCTATAAATTTATATAAAGTGGTATTAACCTATTATATTTTTAAATATAAAATCATTATTTTATTTTAATGCTATCAAGTTTGGATTGGAAGAGGGGGTATCTTGTTATCGTGTCAGGATTCGGAAAATTTAAGATCAAAGGGTGCCGTCAACTGTTATTCACCATTTCTACTAAGTTTGGGTTGGGGGGGGGGGGGGGTGTATTGAAATACTATTATTCTTCCTCTATTTTTTTAAATTCTAATTGATTGGATTTTTGTGTTGAATTATGATAATCATCGTTAAAATGGATAATCCTGATTTCTTTTGTATTCTATGTAACGAAAATTTTGAAGAAGATACAGTAGTGGTTACAAAAGGTATAAAATTAATAACCGAAGCTAGTTTAAGAAGACGGGATGGGCTGCATGAAAGAATTGAAGGGAAAATAACAATTCTTGTACACAGAGGCCAACAAGTAGCCTATTACAGCCGCAACCTCATCATCAGAAAGACTCGATGAATCAATTCACTCAACTTTAAGAACTTTTCTACGGAATATTTGAAAGAAGTTTGTATTTAAAACCAATTTCTTCATTTGTGAAAAAAGCGCAGTAATTAATTTAAAGTGAGCTGTGCATCGTAGGAAGGAAATTCGCCTTGTAGCAACAATAGAAATAAAATAAAATTTATTTAAAATATTTGATGAGCGAAATGATGAATGGGAGGAAAGAGTAAGGAGTGTTATGTTAAGAGTTACCTGAGGCACGTTAGCATAAACAATGTCATGATACTTTTCAGAAATCAACATCAGGCGAACACGCTGTAGTTAGACCGAGAATGGATGAAGAGAACTTTTTATTACTTTGTAAAACTATTGAACAAGAAAATGAAGCCAATACACTGTTACAGAATTGCAAGAAATCATGACTGACTTTTCAGGGAAAGAAAACTTATATTCTGATAAACATTTAAAATATCAGCTGTAAGAGCACTTTAAAGACCGCATTATAGTACCGTATCCAATGTTTCTGGTCGAAAAAACATTGTGTGTTTATCAGACTCTGCATTCAAAATCATGGACAATTGGTACAAAAAAAGGAAGAGCGATCCGGAAACAGAAAATCTTAGAACAGTTTTAGCTGTGGCTGATATCATCAAGAAGAATATTCAAAATATGGCTTGCAACTATCGTACATACCCAGATACAAAAGACATTAGGTCCGGAGGCAAAAATTTAATCCCAAAAACATTATATGCCTTTATATGGAAAATGATTGCAAAGAAAACCTAGATCCTTTATGTCACCCCTACAAGTTAGATTAGCACTTGTATGGGTCCATACATTTAATCAATCAACATGCTTTTTTGAATGGGTGTGTGTGCGTCATATAACGAAGCAATGACATACAATAATGCATTGATAACTGCGGGATCATCACAAGAAAATTAAGGTGCCTTTATCCAACACGTTTTTGACAACGATGATGTCAACATTCGAACGTTAGCCTAAATATTTTAACGCTATAGGTGAAATACAAAGTATTACGCCTGACAAAAAGTTCAAACTATAGAAAAAGTTAAAAGGCAATGTAGTGGAGCTTTTAACCCCGAAAGTATAAGGATACGAGGGTATGCAAGGAAAACTGGATGTAAGAAATTGAGTAGTATTAATAAAAAAAAAAAAAATCAAAAAATCAAAAATAGTAGTAGTGAAAAATTACAATGACATGAAAGGTTGCTTGAATATTACTGATTCCACAATAACTAAATACCTTATTCCCTTTAAATTACATTTGGCTTTCTGGTACTAATGTACAACCAGGTTAGAATGGTTTTATGAACGTAATTAAAAAACTAAAAACAAAGACAAATGTGATGGGACATTGTAATGGCTGTTCCTTTTATTAATTTTGACACTTCTAAAAATCCAACAATGTTCACTGCTTTATGTTTTGTAGCTGAAGAGAGCCGAAAATGAAATCAGTAATGCATAGTTACTTTTGCCCAACCTCTATTTTTGAAAGCGTCCGAGATTGTAGCTTCTGCAGAATTATGTGCGAACATTTACAGAATGTACAATTTACAGAATTGTACAGAATTCACAAATATGTGCGAGCATTGAAGTGGATATTCTTGCAACAATACCTTGACCATGGATGAAGATCAAGCCACAATTGATGATAGCTAAAATGTTTATAGTTTAAATATTTTTATCAATAATTTTATAAGATATTTTTTCATTAAACAACAATTTAATCAATCAATATTGTAAATATTTGTAAATAAAAATAGTAATTATATTATTGAAAAAAAAAATAATAATACAAAAAAACGGGGGGTCCGTGATGCTGTGGACAGCCAATGATTGGATAGTGGAAATACCTCAATATTAAGGTCAGGAGTCAAAACTCCCCCGAACCAAAACTTGCAAATACTTAAAATAACAAAGAAAATTTGCTTATTTTTTTTAATAGTTCGTAAAATATTAGTGTGCTAATAGACCTACTGTACCATTTTAAGTCATAATATTATGCTATCAGTTCTGGTATAAAAAACTAACTTACTCTGTTTCATTACTAACAGACAGGGAGTGATGCCGCAACAACCAACCACGCATTACGGCTATCTTAGTGTCGGGCGGGCACTAATACTTTGTAGTCTGTAAGTGTTTCCGACCCTCAAAATGTTAAAGTTAGGTACATATTTTAAAAGGGCAAGAGCTGCGCTACAACTTTAATCTGTCATATTTTTTGATATTATAACAAATAAAAGTGCTGTTTTCTAAAAACTACTTAAAATATGATTTTTCACCCGAACATTTTGCATATTTTAGCAAATTTTGGTGAAAGTATCACTTTTAAGCAAAAAATCTAAAGAACATTTTTTTTAGAATAGACATAGAAAAATACAATCATACAAACAGCATCAATGTAAAATGAAAAATGGCGGAGTTATAAGCAATAACAAAAATACCCTCGAAATGAATGTTCAAGGGGGGCTAGAGGTTGGAGCACAAGGGGGACAGGCGGGGACTTTTGAGGAAATACTTCCCTAATTAGGTCCTAACAACTGGCAAAAAATCAGCTTGTCTCTAATTTCTTCCGACACAAAACCTTCATTGCCTGGGCTATAAGGATGGCTTTCCAACGATGTTGTCCTTATAATATGTAAGATAAAAATGTAAGAAGTCTTCTAGGAAGTGACCCACTAAGATGAAGTAGTACCTCTCAAGTGGCCAATTAAAGTTAAATTATTATTATATTAATAAATTGTATTTCTTTTATGTGTACAACCAAGGGAAAATATATGTTAAATTAAGTGATGTGGAATATGAGTGTTTGAGTGGACATAGATAGCTGGACTGATGATGCTGCGTGTGTCAGTGAACCGTGGCGCACCGAGGATTAGGCTGGGGGGGGGGGGGACTAAGTTCAGGTCAGAATATATATATATATTCAATAAAATCAAAATGGATGGAAGTTCTTTAACTTATCACAAATTCTGAAACATTATATATTTTTTTATAGTGATTGGTGACGGGCTTGAGTCAGGCAATAGTGCAATATAAACATTATTTCCACTAGATCACCCCGCACTGACCTCGAGTGACGATGTAACCAGCACCCCAACGGGCTGCCTTATTAGGGCCAATCTATACAGACGGTCAGTGCGTCGCGCTATATTTAGATTTACAGGCCAATTTAGTTTATGTGTACTGTCGCGTTAACGGCGCGGCGCTATCAACATCGAACCAAGTCAACGCGAACTCGCAGCGCGCTACTAGAGAGGCCACAGTAGTCAGAAGTATCGACTTTGTTCTGGTCCTAGTAGTTATTGTATATTTCAAAGTGATTATTGTGTACTTCAAAATGGCAAAATGTTTGACGGGGAAACATTTATTTACGCTATCGAACAGTAGCAGCCACCTCAATATGAAGTTAATTCAAAGAATTATAGCAATAAACAATTGAAACATTAAGTGAAACTGTCCAGTTAAAGCTACGAGCTGAGTGGAGCGAAATTTTTCCAGGGGTATTCTCTCTGTATATTTAAATGGGAGTGGCTATATCTGTACGAGCCGAGTCGACCCTCGCGGAGCAGAAATTTTTCCATGATCTGAGAGCATATCGGAACGGGTCGACTCTGCTCCACTCCACGCGGTCGGGTGTATATATATAGCCACAGGTCAAGATCAGAAAGAATGTTCGGTCTCTTTTCACGGTTCTTCCATGATGATTTTGCAATTCACGGTAGTTGTGACAATAGTAGCAGGAAATCTAGACTAACTGATGGGTGAGGTGGAATACGAGCGTATCTTTCCGACCCATGTCAGAACGGTGCAAGTCTGTTAGATTTAGCCACTACTACGGATTTCCGCGACGGACCGGGTCGGCTCGTCTCCGCTAGGCTCGTGTAAGTATATTCGAAGCTTGATACACGATTTGAAAGCACTGGTTTTGTACCCCACCTTCTAACCTTCCTCATATGTTTATATTATTTGTTAGACAGGTTAACTGGATGGTATCCATTATGAAAGGGTGGGACGCGACGTTCATAACGCCTCAAAAAAACGCGGTGAATAACGCGGGACCCGCGATACCATGCCGTTACCAACGTCGCAATATCAACGTCCCGTATAACTTGGGAATTTAACGCCCGGTTTTCAGCGTTATCAACGCGGCGCTATCAGAGCTCGTATACTGTCAACTCACATCACTGTTAGAAAATCATGATTGCGTAGAGAGGAATTATATTTAGTTAAAAAAGAACGATTATTTTTTCGTGATTACATCACGAATTTAATTATAAATGTAATATTTAACTGAATATCGACTACGTATTCAACGATCGATAAGTTTAAAATAAAATTCATACTAAAAAGATCTTATGGGGGGGGGGGGGGGGTGACCCGTTGCCCCCCGTCGGTGCTCCACTGACAGTGAAACATATAGCCACATTTTAGGCGGGTTACACACCGGTGTCGCTGACATTTCTGATGTCACTAGCATGATGTCAGTGACATGCAAAAGACATGGAAGAGGCACGTACTAGTGACAAGGAAGAGAAGGAATAGTTTATTTTAGAAAATGTCGTCGAAGGAGGATGCTGTGTTGTTGCTGTGTGTCTTGCTCTATACGATTGCTGTAATTCTTCAAATTGTAGTTGTACAGCTCTGGGAACTCTTCTACTACTGCAACAAACTCTTTATTCTGCTGTTCATTATCGCGAAGCCGCATTTTGCACAATCAGTCACACTGACGCTGTCTGCTATCACGACTCACCTCGAACAAAACAGAATAGTACCGCAGCGCTGCAACAACTGACTAGAAATACGTTCTGCGCATGCGCGGACTCAAAAGGCAAGAGACATGTCCATCCAAACACCGACCGGTTGGTTCGCTAGAGAAACCAGCAAGTGACACGAGTCGCTGTCAACGTGTCCGTGACACTGGTGTGTATAGCTCCATAAGATAACACAGGTTGGTTTTCGAATGACATGTCACTAGCACGATAAATGTCAGCGACACCGGTGTGTAACCCGCCTAAATAAGGTAAAGTAAAACTAGAGACTACAGTTGACAAATAAATTATAAAATATATGTAGTTCTAAGGCTATCAACAATGAATATAAAAACGTCGTTATATCTCGTGAACGCTTTTTATATCGACTTCGAACTTGTGGCATTTCATTTAAACGACCAAAAACCTACGTAGTTAGTAAACAGAAGCAACTTTGATTGGTAACTTGGAAGTTCTTGAAATTGATTTAACCCATTTTCGGTCGGTCAGTTTTAAAATTCTTTTTGACTACCTATTTTATGATCGTACTTCCATGCAGAACACAAGCTCTCTAGTTACTGTATTATATAGGTAATTATGATGGATGAGTAAGTGATATTTGGCTTTTATGTTAGCTAGGCCGACCTTGTTTGCTTTGGTTACCATGGTTTGAATATTGTAGCTCGCGAATCACTGAAGATGGCGACTTTGTTTTTGAAACGCGTTTGAGTTAATAAACTTATTATTTGTGTTCAAGTGTTATTCTTTCAAGTATATCTTCTAATAAGTCTAGCTCAATAATTGATAGTAAGAACATTTTTTCAATGAAAACAAATTACAGAAGTTCACCAAATTATTAGTGTCAGCTATTTTTATTTAAAGCTTAGGCTAGGAGTTACTCTTTGTAAAAAGTGTCAACACGGGGAAATAGAAATTAATTTTCACCAAGACTGTGCATGTCAATAAACATAATTTTTTCTAATCCCTTTTTCGGAAGCAAAAAGACATATTGATAGAACTTAAATTATGGGAAAGAATGTCTATCTAGACTGCTACTTCAATCTATATATATAAAAGCGAAATACCACTCACTGACTCACTCACTCACTGACTCACTCATTACGATTTCTCAAAAACTACAGAACGGATTGAAATGAAATTTGGTAGGCCTATGTAGCTTCCTCTAGGGCCATAGGTGCTCACTAAGAAAGGGTTTGAAAAAATTCGAAATTTTAGAGGGGGTTGGGGGGGGGGGATCAAAGTTATTAAAAATTATTTCTTCAAAACTACCGAACGGATTGGAATGAAATTTGGTATGTGCTTCCTCTAGGGCCATAGGTGCTTACTAAGAAAAGGTTTGAAAAAAATTCGAAATTTTAGGAGGGATTTGGGGGGGGGGATCAAAGTTATTAAATCACGATTTATTCAAAACTACCGAACGGATTGGAATGAAATTTGGTATGTAGCTTCCTCTAGGGCCATAAGTGTTCACTAAAAAAGGGTTTTAAAAAATTGGAAATTTTAGGGGGGTTTGGGGGGTAAAAATTACTAAATCACGATTTCTCCAAAATTACCGAACAGATTATGACAATAGTGTTTTTATTATTTAAGATCTATATATGTAAAAGCCAAATACCACTCACTGACTGAACACTTAAAAAGAATACAATTATGTTAAAAAGACTGAAAATACCAACCACCACGGGCAACGCCGTACGGGTCAGCTAGTCACCTATATTGACAAGTAAAGCAATACATTTTTTAAATGTGAAAGATATTTTGTCAAAAATCAATTCGTAATTTATCTCAATGGAAGATTATTAACAGAAGTCGTAAGTCCTCACAGAAATTTAGTTATTCAGAAAAATTAAAATTTTCACATGAAGAATCATTGATGTGATTTAAATCACTTAAAAAGAATTAAATTCAGTGTTCGGGAATTATAACTCTGGGGAGGGCGGGGGGAGCAGACGCGTCCTCCCCAATGTCTGAGATGTAAAAAAAAAGAATTTCGCAATTAAAAGGAACTATAAAATACTCTGCACGATTTTACTTTTCTTTATATATTTGTTATTATTTATTATTATTACTTATCATCATCATTACTGTTACTACTTATTAATAATTATCACTATTTAAAAGTTTAGATTGGTTTTAAGCAAATCATTTTGAGTCACGGGTTCCGGAACTTGGAACTTGGCACGTCCCACGTTTTCACCATTATTGATTGTCGGGGGTTTGTTCGAGACGCGCGTATGACATTTCGGTCACAATTTGTTCACGCGTTTTTTACTGCCGCGTTCCTAAATATGATTAGTGGGGAGCTGATACAATGCAGTAGTTGTGTAGCTCGTAGAGCTGACTGCTGAAAAATAATATTAAAACATTTCAAACTATTGCCAGGTTATGTTTTGCGAGCTATGTTTGTATTTTTAAATTGTTTTCAACCTGATGATGAAGTTATGAACAGATAATTCTGATTGTAATATAATTCTAGTGAATATGTAAAATCAAACGGTTTTTTGTTAACTTTTGAAGATGTAAACACATTAGCTAAACAGCTAATAGTCCAGGCGCTACACGGGTTGAGTATGCACTGAAAGTCTGACAAAGTTTGACTTTTGATTATTGTTGGGGATATCTAGTAGATGAAAAAAATCGATGATTTCGCGTTTCTAGGGTGGTCACAACTCGGGGGGGGGGGAGGGGGGAAGTTGCGCGTGAATGGTTTACGTTTCCGCGTCTAACTCTAAAACGGTTGAAGATAGAAAGGTGGTTTAAGCGTCTATCTACGCCTAAATATATTTCCCTTCAAAAAGGTTATAACAACTTTTCTTCTATCTCTTATAATTTAGGCCCCAATCAACATTTCTTGCAAAAAGTAAAATTTGAAATTACTTTAAAATGAAATATCGGAAATATTGTACGTTTTTAGGACATGTTACAGAACATTTATTGTTAGAAAAACTAACAAGTAGTACAACAACACCAAGTTTTTGGAAATCAGTGCAAAAACAACAGAGCTACGTTGAATTCTGTAAGAGTAGGCGTGGAAAATTCGTAGTAGTAGCGAGGCGCGCCAGGGATAGCAAGTCGCGCACGTGAACGATTGAATGCAAGAGACTAACTTAAATTTAAAGTTACATTATTGTATTTTATTATAGAACCTATAAATGATGTCGATAAGAGAATACCACATAATTATAACAGATAAAATTAGTAATAATAATATTAACTAATTTAGTACATATGGTTGAACAAGTTTAATTTACTTACTATAAAGAGTTATAAAGAGAAAATCAACTGTATAAACAAAAGCATAAATAAATATAGCCTTTTCAAAGGTTTCCATTATTCCATTGTACTAGTGGTACGTTCTGAAGGTCACGTACAGACTGATTGTATCAAATAACATTATATAATAACTTATGAAAATATATTATGAACTGTACAATGTCTGTTGTTATACAATTTGAAAACATTGAATCTGAGAAATGTGATTTGATATTACATTCAATTAATAAGATGTTCCATTTAAGAACTCATTTCAACTTATCAGAATAATTTTAATTAATTAAATATTTAAATAATTAAAATAATAATAAAACAATAATTAATTAAAATTCACGTTTTTTATAATTGTTAATATGTGCAAATACAAACAATATTTATTAGTTTAGCAGACTCTAAACTAAATTTTTGAAACTAAATAATAACATGTGATATAATAAACAAAAGGCATTAAAAATTATTTTACTAAATCATAACATTTACAATAGATTATGCATTTTAACAAACTGGAAAACAACAAATAATCAAAATTATTTCGTTTTGCTTACAGAAACAAATTCTTTAAACAGAAAACTAACAGATATCATAAGGAATTAACTATCCTCATTTGGTTTACCTGACAAGAAACAATTGCTGGTTACAGAAATAATTAACTACTAAAACAAAAAAACAAAAAACAAAAAATCACCTTCAAAAGAAAATCGAAACATAAAATGTATAGAACAATAGAACCTTCCCCACCCCTGGATTCAAAGAAGACCTGAAACCTGTCCACTGCTCTGCCGCGAGACGCCGAACGCCCCGCATAAATGCACCAATTTGATTCGATGTATTTAGAGCGAACGAGTCTCGGAACCCGCGTTTTAAATATCGGTCGCTGGTATCTAGGGAGTCGGCGTTCCTCAGGCGACACAAATTTTGGCGCATTGTGCATAAATGCTCCCACTTTATTCAATAGAACTGGGAACGCGGGGCGTCTGTCACGCGACGCCAAACGCCTTGCGTAAAACCAGCCTAAAGGTAACAAAATGACGTATAATTAAATAATGAGAAATTTTCAAATACCTTAATTATGAAACGAATAAAAGAAGGCAAACAAAAACAATTCTCTCATTTTAACCTAATTTCACCTCAAAAATGCATAAAAACGATTTTTTGAGAAGTCATATTTTCAGGATTCCCTGATCCGCTTTCAACTGACCCCCCGGAATGTGCCCCTCCCCCAATAAAAAACTGCTGATGACGCTCATGGATATTTTTACTTAAACCCTGAGTGGGGGATGGCTTCGTGGTTTCCTCGCTACTATAAGCATTGCTTAAACTTTTCATTTGAATATTTCTGCAATGTTTTGCGCATTATATTATATACACTGAATTGAGCCAACACATTAAGTTAAGTAATGATTTATGTTCATCTATACTCGACAAGTTATTAAATCTTTACAAGGGCAGTAGACTAGCTTAGACTCTAAAGTAATAAAATATAAGTGTTAGCTGCTATTTATGTTAATTGTTGGGCAAGGCCTTGAATAAGTGAGAGTAATAGCTACTGTATAACCTCAGCTTGTATGATTGTTGGCTGAAGCACTGCCTGGCACGATGCCCCTTTATACAGAACGACTGTATTTGAACAAAATCACTTCTATTTTTGAACTCTTAACACTCGAAAAACGAATACGCTCAACTGGTTTTCAATAATTTTTTGGTGATTAACAGTACTTTCTTGGTTACAATTTCTGTTTTTCGACATTGTTGGAACCATCGTAAAATGACTGTCGTGTCTCGTACTTCACAACAACTTTCTATAAAATTATCTTTAAAATTCAACAAACCAAAGTCCGGCCACATCGTCCAGGCTAGACAGCACACAAACTATTTTTTATCGTATTGGGATTCAACTCAAAGCCACTCGCACCTTTTCAGCAAAATAGTTCTCAATAGACCAAAATCAGAGCCGACCCGACCATATTTTTGCGCCCGAGCGGACCTGTACCATAAGCACCGGTTCTGAGGGTCCTCCCTCAGAAAATGTTTGAAAAACAGGCTGCCTAAAACTAGTTTTTAAGTGAATTTATTATGGTAAAAGCAGCAAAAAATCCCGCTTTTTAGTTATTTTATAAAAAAAATCCTTAACTATATTAAATATTTAAATTTGATTTTTGTATAGGACTATAAAAGGAATTTTCAAAGTAAAATCAATGTAAACAATTAATTAGAAAATGAAAATACAGACTTTATTTAATACAAAATGAACTAAGAAAGACAAAAGAACTAAAGTATTTAGTGTAACAACATTTATCTTTCATTTCATCTTAAATAAATATTTAAAAGCAGTTTTAAAAAAATAATTTTAGTGGGTAGCAGGATTCAACTTGTTTAGTTATATTTTTTAAATTTAATTATTTTTAAGTTTAAATTATGTATTCATTGTAATATAACGAAAAAAAAAACATGGCCTACTCTAGAAGCTAGTTCTCAATTAATTTTTGTAACCACACTAAACTGTAAATAAAAGTACTGTATGATGGTGCCAAAATAAGTCCATATAACTGAATCTAGCCGAATAAAGATGCACATCTAGCACATTAGAGGGTAACAGTGACTTTGTCAACTTCCAATTTTGTGATATTTTAGTTAGACAATATATTGAACAAGAACTAACTAAAAACAAAAAATTTAATATCGGATATCATTAATAATGAAGAAAACTTACATTAAATATCGTCTGGATTACTTTCTGTATCAGAGTGCTGGTGCTGGGTAGCTGAAGTGTCCAACTCGTCTGGTGCACGGATATATCCGTGGTCTGGTGTTTTACCGTCGTAAACCTCGCCGATAGCAAGAAAAAACTAATGTAGCCTTTCCTTATAGTCCAAATATTTTCTGTTAAACATAAACTTGCAAGATGGCCAATGCAATGTTGTTTTTCATTGCCATACCTCGCAACGGATTTACTGTAGAACTAGACGGCATTGCCATTAGTATAAGACTGATTGAACAACACTCAAAGCTGGAATTTGAACTTTCTTATCGCTCTGTGATAAGGTTTACAAGGTTTCCGACATTTAGTTATTTATTCATTTTTGTTAGTCTTTAGTCACAGTATGTTTAAAAAGTGTAAAAATATACAAGTTTGTATAATAATTATTTTCTATGTATAACGTTTCCAACAGGTAGTTTTTTGTTAGGTTTAGTTAAATATACTGTCTAACAAAAATATCATAAAATTTGAAGTTGACCCAGTCATTGTATACTATTACAAATTAGAGATTGTGCTAAAACAAAACATCTTTAAAGTTTTAACACAAAAGTGAACTTTTCTACATTTTTTAATTGTACATTCTGTGATTAACGCACACAATTAATTCCGGATGGCAACGTACGCGGCGGCGCGGCGCCTACACATCATTCTGCGATGGCTAGGGGCGCTGTTACGCCAGCTAAAGTTGATAAGGGCTCGGGCACCACTATCGTAAGAGGACTATTAGTAATACAATAACAATCAACGGATATCAGGTTTTATGTTCCATTCAGTAGAAAAATTGTTTAAAAAATGTTTATTAGCTGTTGCTGTTATTACTACTAACAGTTTTACGAAAAGGAAAAAAAATTATTGGTACCTTTGGCGCACTCTGGCGCCCAGTGGGAGTGCACGGCTCTGACAAAAATCTCCTCAATATGTTCGACCTTCTTGAAGTAATTTTTTCTATTATGGGCTTTCTTTTCAGTGATAGTGTATTGGTAGGAAATTGGGAAAAATTAATGTTTCCTACGGTTCAGCCCATACTGCTGTAAAACAGTTCTTAAATTGTATCTATATAAAATGCAGATTATTCTTGAACTAACCCTCTTGATTATAAAAATATAATTAAATTCCGTTTGGTTCAAGAGGCTAATTAGAAAAAACATTTTAAGTTTTTTTTAGTGATGCTTGATGAAGAGTGTTGACAAGACAAGTGTAGACTTTATTTGTTATTCTAATTAACTTTGAAGATTTGTTGGGATTTTCATGATTTATAAGTTTGCTCTTTCTTTTATATTTTTATCTCCCGGGCGAAAATATTCTGAATTTACTTTTTTTTGCATCATTATGAAAAAAGGTATCGTTCATAACTCGTACTGAATGTGCTTTTTCATTGCTTGATTGGATGTCCGACAGTTCAACGGGAAAGGTCACTAAATAAACTATTTTTAATGTCTATTTACTAAATTTATTCTAGTAAAATCAAATGCTTCCACCGCTATATACGACGAAGCCAAACTTCTTAAAGTGATCGTCGTCCAACATGCCCATATTATTCCCAACCAAAAATCCCACCAATTTGTAACGGACACTATTGATAAACGTTCATACGCATTGATTGAATTAATTAATTGCCTACAACTGACCTTATACCGCGTTCGTAATTAAGTGAATCCATTATTTATTGATTTGTAAAGTGGAAGGAGGACAGATATATTTAAAAGAGTTGTTTTTTTTTA
>JAGFPH010018871.1:0-15866 GCA_018207615.1 Philaenus spumarius
GTCCAGCTTTTTTGTGTTGACTGAAAACTCGGGGTTTTGGTCCACTTGTAGGTTTAAGTTTGAAGCATCCAGGAATCTAGGGTGTCCTCCAGTTGTTTTGGATGAATGAGAGAGTCTTCGGTCATTGTAGAGAATAGTATTATTCTTAGGATTAATTAAGAATATACCTTGGAGAGTGACTGTGGTTGTTTCCTTCGGATTTACGATTTTTAAAGTCTCTTTGATTGGAAATGTTGCCAAATACTGATTTATTTCTGGGATCCAGTTAATAACATTGTTTGTGACTTCCAAAGCGGTGTATTTACAGGTGTCGGCATTGTTGTCTTTAATTATTGAAATTTCACAGTCAATCTTCTGGTGAGATATTAAGTCGAATGAGCAAAAGTATTTTGAATTAGTTTTTCTGTTACACTTGTTGTCTAAACCTAACACTACAGAACTAGAAACTAACATATATTTTACCGTGGGTATAATGGTTACATATTGAGATTCTTATTCAGTGGGTACAGAGTGTAATTTGTAAATATTAAACTTTGTTTTTTCTACAATAGGTAAATTCAGAAAATATACAATATTATCTGAATCTAATTTACAGTTAACTTCAATTAAACTTTCTAACTCCCACATGTTTTGCAATTTAGGTTCAATGGGTAGTCTTTCAGTGTAATACTCATAGATTCTCATTATCTCACTATACAACTCTCTGGTTGAGATAACGCTGGGGTGAAATACACCTAGTTTACAAAACGTTAATGAATTTTCCAAATCGGTTGTTACTTGTAACAACATATTGTACAAAATACTTAATTGGTTAATTTCTAAATTTGTCTAATTCTACAAAATCGTTAATTCTATGATTCATCAATTCCAATTTATTCTTTAATTCCACAAAGTTTGCTTCAATAATATTAAATGTCTTATTGTATTCCTTAATGATACTACTGCTAATTGTATATTGAGGCTCTATTTGGTTCACAATGTTAGCCTCATTGTTTTCTATCCCTTTTAATATATTGTCATATTTTTTGCCATCATAGGCATCTAAATTACCAGTAATAAACTTAAATGCGGATCCTAGTCCATCTATTATACCTCTTTTTGTTCTTACATTATTATTATTACGTTCTAAGTATACTACTTCTAATTTTTCTTTAACTATTTCTCTACTATGGTTAACATATTTAAAATAATTGATTATGTCTCTAACTTTACTACCATTATCTGTTACAAACTCAATTTTTCCAGTGAGGCTGGCGTTACAACTAACACAATTCTTATCAAAATAGTTTAATACATTATTATAATAAAATTCAACATTATTAAATTGAACAACCAAATTATTCAAATTAAAATAGTGAACAAATGTGTGGTAAGAGGATTGTAATTTGGCTGGTCCTAATTCAATCGGTATTATTCCAATGTTTTTGGAAATGTCCTTAACTTCTGTTGTGTCGGCATCGGCTTTTGCGAAGAACAAGAGGGACCTGGAACAGGATTCAAAGACGGATTACATTTTGGAATTATACATTTTTTCCTTGGCCTCTTAATTTTAGACAGATGAATTTTCTGTTTAGTGTTTTGATGCCTTGGTTTAATTTCCGCTGTTTTCCTTTCCTGATTTATTGCAGATATTTCTTCTTGATTATATTTATTTTTTGTTTTACTTTGTTTCTGCGTATTTTTTACATAAACTTCTTTCGGAATTTCTGGGAATGGTTCTTTATTCAGATTCCTCTTGGTTTGAATGTTTTCTTTGATCTTCTGGTTAGATTCCTTAATATGTTCGTAAAGTTTTTTTGTTCTCTCCCTGTGACTTATTATATAGTCATTAGTAAACTGATTTTCAATGTCAATATTTAAAACATGATTAGGGGTAATATGTCCATATAATATTTCAAAAGGTGTCAACTTAGTAACAGAGTGTATGCTATTATTGTATGCAATGATTGCGTATTTAACTTTCTTTGTAATATTATCATTCCTAAATTCTACTTGGTTATTTAAAAGTCGTATGTGTTCAATTAATGTGGAATGGAACCTTTCAATTAATCCATTAGATAGGTGCTGGGTGCTAATAAAATGTATTTTGATTTTATGTAATTCCATTATTTCCTTAACTACTTTATTGTTGAATTCAGTTAGATTGTCAGACACTATATACTCTGGGACACCATAATGTGCAAAGTAGTCTAAGAGCTTATCAGCGACTTCTGTGGCGTGTGCGCCTCCTACGCGATACACTTGAGCATAGCGAGAGAATGCGTCTACAATACTGAGAAATCTGTTCTTTTCTAACGAAATGCTATCCATGTGCACTATCTGTAGCGGCTTCAATGGTGTAGGCGTCAGATTCATTTCAAGTTGTAAAATTTTGAATATGTCCTTTTATATTAGGCCAGTAATATTTCCTTTTAATTTGTTCATACGTCTCTTGTATGCCGCGATGGTTGGTTTTGCTTACATGGTAATTATTTATTATATCTTCAATTTCGTCCTCTTCAGTTATATCTAGTAGTTTAGTGTTACATTTAATTAACCAAAGTTTAGAGCTTTTAAAATGTTTAGCTATGCAAGTCACAAATTTCTCATAAAATTCATCTTCAAAATAAATATTATATTTAACATTAGGCACTAGGAATTCCTTTACAAATTTAATAATGTCATTGTCTAAATTGTTTTCCGAAATTTCAACAATTAATCTCATTTTAGAAGTTCCAAATAATTTTATTATTTTAACTTTCTTTGGCTGATAGTTTACTAGCGACAGAAAGATTTGTTTTTTTCCAAAATTTACAGGTTCGTCAGAAATGGGAATTTCCACTAAGGTATTTCCTTCAAAGTTTGAATGGACGGTCTGGTCGTTCACTTCATTATTCTCTTCCTGATTGACGGCGTCGTTTTCTTCTTCCATATCAAAGTTAACTATCATAGACGGGCTGTCATCCAGTTCTGGGAATTAGCGTCGCACTAGGTCAGCTGTTGGCTTCTGTAATTCGTCATCCACAATATTTTGCGAGTCCGGTGAAGTTTTTTCGGTGACGTTTAGTTGAATTCTCGATAATGCATCGGCATTTTGGTTCAATTTTCCTTTTTTATATTTTATTTCGTAATCATATTCTTCCAGCTTTAACCGCCATCTTAAAAGTTTAGAATTCGGTTCTTTAACAGAAAACAACCATTGCAGGGGTTTATGGTCTGAATAAATTTTGAATTTTCTTCCAAATAAATAAGGTCTGAAATGTTTTGTTGCCCATACGATTGCGAGAAGTTCTTTTTCAATTGCAGAGAAGTTGGTCTCACTATCGTTTAAAGTTCGACTAGCAAAAGCAATTGGAAGGTCATTTCCATTTTTATATTGACTTAGAATCGCTCCGACAGCAAAATTGCTTGCGTCTGTGGTTAGAATGAATTCTTTTTCAAAGTCAGGGTATTGCAACAGCGGTTCATTAGTCAATATGTTCTTGCAAGTTTCAAAACAATCTATATAGTCGGGGTTATTGATATCAATTTTGGCATTTTTCTTCAAGCAATTAGTAAATGGTTTAGTTATTTTTGCGAAATTTTTAATGAATTTACGGTAATAGCCTAATAGTCCTAAAAATCCTTTTATTTGTTTGGTAGTTTTTGGAATTGGATAATTCTTTATTACTTTTATTTTTTCAGGATTGGGTTTGACTCCGTCTGGTGTCACAATATGGCCTAAATATGCGACTTCTTTCCTTAAAAATTCCGTCTTGTCTAACTGTACCTTAAAATTAGCTTTTCTTAGTCTATCGAAAACCTCTTTTAACCTAAGTAGGTGCTCTTGTAAACTAGCTGAATAGATTACGATATCATCAAGATAAACCGAACACGATTCATTCTGTATTCCGCGTAATATGTTGTTCATTATTCTTTGGAACGTCGGTGGACTATTCTTAAGGCCCATCGGCATTCTCAGAAATTCATAGTGGCCAGTTTCCGTGGAAAAGGCTGTCTTATCAACGCTGTCCGGGTGCATCTCAACTTGATGAAATCCTGAGGCAAGATCCAGGGTGGTAAAATATTGGGATCTCCCTAATTTGTCTAATATATCGGTTATGTTAGGAAGCGGGAATTTGTCATCAATAGTTTTTGCGTTTAGTCCCCTAAAATCAATTACTAGCCTAAACTTTTGTCTGTTGGAGGCGTCTGGTTTTTTTGGAACGATCCATACAGGTGAATTCCATGGCGAATGCGAGGGTTTGATTATTTTTTGGGCGAGCATTTCTTGAATTTGTTTATCTACTTCCTTACGATAAATTTCTGGGTATCTATAGTTTTTCGTGTATACAGGGATTTCGTCAGTTGTCCTAATTATGTGCTTGACTTGATTAGTAAATGTCAGGTCTTTATTTTCTTGATGGAATATGTCAGAATATTCGAAAATCAATTTTAATATTTCCCGTTTCTCTTCAGCGTTCATGTGATCCGTTCTAATTTGGCTCAGATCTAATTTATTATGCTTGTGATTTAACAAATTAAAATTTGTAGCGTTTACTTGATCATTGTTTATTTGATAGATTTTGAAATCGCTTAGCGGTTGCACCTCCATCGGTTTGATCACTAAACGTCTATCAGATGTCGTATTATTGATTATCGGGCAATAACTTTCTCCATTTTCTATTTTTATTAAGCACTGCGGTATTTCTATTCCGTCTTGTTGCCTATAGGGTAATAATCCCTCTCCATTGCGCATATTAAGTATTTTTATTTTTAACGTTTGTTTAGTACGTGCTTTAATCACATAGCATGTGGTATTATTTTCGCCAAAAGTATTATTATTATTATTATTTTTGTTTGGTTCCTCCGTGTTAAAGTAATGTATAGATATTTTCTTATCACAAAATATTAATTTATTGTTTACCAAATCCAAATTAATTCCCAATTCTCTTATGTTATCGAGTCCAAGTAATAGGTCAAAATCCTTATGAAAATCAAATAAATAGAATTTTGCTATTTTCTTTCCTAAAATGGGTAATCTGCAGCTAAACTTTCCTTTTGACACTCCGTGTGCTGTGCTTACTACGCTTGTTCTAGTGTATTTTTGAAAATATTAAATCCAATCGATTTTTTAATAAACGATCTAGTGCTTCCGGTGTCAATCAATATTTTTAGGTTAGTTTTCGGATCATAAACAAAAGGTAAATCATTTGTGTCATTTTCTATGTGCATTATGGAAAATTTCTTTTTACTGTCGTAAGTCCTAAAAAATGATTATGTGTTTTCATAATCTGGGGGGAATCCGCATGCATTGTCTTCCTCAATAAAGTTATTTGCGGCATTGTGTTCGTCTTGGGTTTCTTCCGCGAAGTTACAACTAATTTCAGTCTGTTCCGATAGCGAAATGTGCGGCATTTGTTCGGTGATCTGGTACATCGAATCACTTTCCGTTTCTTCAACGACCGGCTTTCCAGTAATTTGATATAATTTATTTTGTCTGATTGGGTTTCCGGTTTGACGTGTTGATATGCTCATTGGTGTGGGTTGATAAACTTGATTCGTTTTAGGTGCCGTGTTGTTGTGTACATAGTTTTGTCTGTTAAATTGGTTAAATTGATTGGGATTGTTTTGGGGTATTTGTTTATAATAATTCTGAAATGGTTGATTATTAGTGGCAGGTTTGCGAATTGGTAAATGCTGTGATTTATTTGGTACATTTTGCCGATTAGTTTGAAAGAATTTATTATTTTTGAATTGGAAATCGTTAGTCAGCATATTAAGCGCTTCATTGAGCGTGTTAGGATTTTTTGTCCGCATTAAGGACCCTAACGGTTCCTGAAGTCCCCTTAACAGTACACGTAGTGCTAGTTTTTGGGTGTAAGTACATAGAATATCTTTAGCAGCTGGTTCCTTGTTAATAAAGAAAGCTATTTGCAAATTCAACAATTTCTGAACTCTTTCGTAAAAAGTGAAGGGCGATTCGTTACTTTCCTGTCTTAATTATGCCATTTCTAAATTTAAGGTAAAACAATCCCTCCTATCTGAATAACTAGTCAAAAGTGTATTTTTAACATCTTCCCAAGCATAGGTGTTGGAGCTCACTACAATATCTAAGGCCTGTCCTTTTAATTTAGAAAGTATAGAAGAAAACAAAAATTCGTTTTGAAAATCCTCTGGGTTCTGGACTACAAAGAATTTGTTCACTATTTTATCACAAATTGAAGTAAACCTATTGAGCATAGCAGGCTCACCATTGTACTCTGGAATCATGTCCAAGTACTCTTTTTTTAATATAGGGGTAGTCATTGTAATTAATTATTATCTACTCAACTTATTTGAAAAATTAAAAATCAAGATATGAATTAATATACTACAAGAAAATATATTATACAAATGAGATATTTAACTAGCCTATTATATAAAATAATTTTCAAAAATATGTAAATATTACTTTCGTTCTTAATATTATAGAATATTTTAATATTTGTACAGGATTTACTTACAGTGAAATCCAAAATACTTTGCTCATTATGTACGGCGTAACACTGCACTTATTTTGCACTGAACTATTTAACACAATACACAAAACCTTTTTCCTTTTTCGTTGTTCGTTATAGATATTCACTATATGATTGATCGATTTTTCGCAGATATTCACTCTGCAACCGAGTTGGTTCCTCGATTAACGGTTAAAACCGACGGATGTTATATTCGTTAACTTCCTCGAGGTGTCCTACCGACTGCGCCAGTTACGTTTTTGATTCGAGGGAATTGCTTTTTAAAAAAGAACAATTCTATTCGTTACACTTAATTTTATTAACTTTAAAACAATTATAACAAATAACGTACAATATTCATATACACTGATGTGTACGGAGAGAAGCCTCGTCTAACTCTGGCGAAACAAAGCTTGTCTCTTCACACAATACAAATGCTGACTAAACTAAGAACCATACAACAGTCATCATTATTACAGTAAAGTGCACAATAATTGTTTACATAACTTACATATAACCTTTTTTGTTGAAAAATACCTCCCTACACGGTGGTATTTTTTATTTTCCCCTATCTTCATTCCAGCTCGAAATATTAAGGATAATCGAAAAAAACATGATAATCGATTTTTTTTCGACTTTGGGAAATCGATAGACTGGTAAACTTTTTTTATGTTAATCTACATACTTTAATGTACTTATAAAAAAAAATCAGCCGTATTGCGAATTACTGGTACTTTTGGTCTAAATTGACCTTTACCGACTGGCCTATTTGAATATTACGGAAAATCATCTGTGATATGTAATATGAATTAGTCGTGGATACAGATCTATAAAGACTATCTGTTCTTATACCACTGCTTGAGAATGTCATGTAAAATGCAAATGACTCGAAATGGAAAAATGGTATTTGAATTTTTATGAAAAACGTTTTAAAAAATATACAAAAAGTTGTCATATATTAAATAAGTTAAAACAGACTTACAGCTCATCAGACGGATGTAATTTTGTTGGTTTACGCAGTACCATCATCATAACAGATCTCAGGATGACGCCTAAGGGAAAAAGAATGGATTTGCAGAAGCAACCACAAACTCTCTTCAACCAAAAGAAAGGCTGACAATTTGAAAAGTACAGCTGTCTTGTTTCAATAAATTATAATATTTCATTTAAATTTTCAAAACATAGCTTACTTTACACTTTTACGACTCAAATAGTCAACATGTGCCGACCAATTTAAGCGTTTATCAAACAAAACACCCAAGTATTTGTAGGAGTGAACTCCATCAATGTTCCTACAGCCACAGAGCTTACTTAAGAGCCTGCAGTAGTGGCGGCCATCTTGGATGTTTATCTCGTAAGAGCAATGTTAATTTTTGTTTATATTTCGTTTATTTTTTGCCTTAAAATTGTTTGCAAGGTCTTATTTTAACCACAGTCACAATACGCATCTGTTTGCGTTTCACATTCTTATAAATCCCGTTCATTTGTCACGTAATTTACATTTTTGAAGTACCAAGTTTGAAGATTTTCCTTACACAATAACCATTTTATAATTAAAAGTGAACCGTATGCCGGATCCGCAATTTTATAAAGAATATTCAGTTTTTTTTTTCAGCACTCAATTACAATAGATTTATAAAATGGTTTTAAATGAGGCAATGTCAAAGCGCTTAGCTGCAAGACCCTTTAGGTAATTTCCACACGAATGTAATTTAATACGTACAAAAGGAAAAGCACTATTGAACCTAAGGGCTATTATAGGAAGGATATTTGTTTTAGATTTGTTAAGGGTTCAAACATTTTGATCGAACCATTTTTTCACTACCGACAAATCCTTCCCTTGTACTTGTTCTAAATTATTATCCTCGAATAAAATGGCCGTATCGTCCGCAAATAGGTAAAAGTTCCCATCAATATTGATTTTAGACAAATTATTTATATAAATCAAAAACAGGATAAGAATGAACGTTGACCCCTGGATGACGCCATATTCCGAAGGCTGAGGTTGACTACTTTCTCCACACAATGACACCATTTGTTTCCTTGTTTCCTATTCCACAAATAGCTTTTTAACCATGTGTACGCATTACCACAAACCCGATTAAGTCCAATCTATTAAGTAATATTTGGCTATCTACTGAATCAAAAGCTTTAGATAAATCCAAGAAAAATATAATACTTTTCTGATTCCCGTTGATTCCTTCATTAATATGTTTATTTAAATAAAATTAATCATTGTAAATATTGATGTCATTTATAAATCTATACTGACACCCAGACAAGAGATTATTACCATTTAAGTATGACACTAATTGAACTTTTAACATTTTTTCAATTATTTTAGAAAACACGCTCATCATAGAGATAGGAAAATTACCGACATCCAAAATATCCCAGCCTTGAACAACCTTCGCCAGTTTAAATACTTCTAGAAACCTAAACGACTCAATGCTTAAGTTTATGATATGATAAAGCGGCTTTACATGAAAATTGCAATGGCTTCTTAAAAGTGATGCTAACACCCCATCATATCCAGGAGCAGACCCATCTCGAAGTCTGCTGATGTAATCAAAATGGTCTTTTTATCAACCAAATCAATCCTAAATGTTCCGTCAGCCAACAAATTAAATGCAAAAATTATAAAAACTGAAAATTTGTTTACATTTCTTAAAATATATTTTTGGAGGTTTTACTTTTATGTAGTACACAGATAGTAATAACTTAAACACAACTACAACAATTAACTTCCAAACAAATAAATCCTGATTCAGATAGAATTTACATTGTCAAACAACTTTTGACAAGGAATAGGATTTTACTGAGCATTTTAAGTAATTGCGTTGTATATATTGAAAATAGGAATATTTCTTTAAAACAGTAAATAAATGGAAAAAATCGAATCCAAATATAATTGGTATTAATAAACAACTTGATCCCTCAAGAAAATTAGATAGTCACTGAAAATCTTGAGTCATGTCTTTAAAACAATCTTGAACGAAATAACTTAGTTAAACATCTGTTTTTTTTTTTTTTAACTTAAGAAGTATTCTTAAATTTTAAAACTCAGCCTTCTTTTAAATATTCAAAAGACCCATATAATAAATTTCTATTCAAATCACATCAGATCTTCTTTTGTTGATGATAAATATTTACTACACACTCTAATAACACAGACAAACTATGTGAAATTCTTAGGGTTAGTAGTTGATAATACTCTCTCTCGTGGCAAAATCATATTTTAGACCTAACTGGAAAGCTCAATAAAGCTTATTTTGTAATAAAGAGAGTTACCGATATGGCTACAACCAAAATAGTGTACTATGCCTATTCCCGGCTCTCTTATGGGATTATATTCTGGGGAGATTCAATAAATTAAATACTAAAAGAGTATTACAAACACAGAATTTTTTTAAGGATTTAAATATATTGTATTGAATGAATTCTGTTTTGTTAAAGCTAATTATTCTAAATTTTTAAAGTATAAACCCGAACATGGATATTCAACAAGATGTAAACATTTGTTCAATTTTGTCCTTTACATAAGACCACAATGTTTGATAAAACACCAAACTATAGATGTATTAAAATATAAAAAAAATCCCAGTTATTTCAAGCAAATTTAAAATTTTAATAAATTTAAAAAGGTGTTAACAACATACCTTTTGGAGAACTGTTTTTATTCAGTTGGGGAGTTTATGTTACAGAAATGTACCGATTGCCTATGGCATTTTTGTATGTGTAGTTTATGTTAAAACAAACTGTTTAAACAGTATGCATTTTAAACTTTGTTATTGTAGTGTTAAATATGTGTCATTGAATGTTTGTGTATTGTAATATTTTTTATTGCATTGACATGTCATCTGGCATTGGAAATTTTTCCTGTATATGCAGTATTGTGGCAAATAAATAAATTCAACCAATTTTAATCAAACTTAGCCTCCTCAGATGTTGTGCATTCATTTGAGAAAAAATTGCATGACAATCTGTTCTTTGGTACTTTTGTTATAAACTAACAGATAGACAGACAGCAAACGGTAGTTTTATATAGTACAAAAAATCGATTAAAATATAAAAGTTAAATAACACCATTTTTATGGTGTGAATGTTTATCCTAGTAATATTTAAATAAGACAAAGTAGTAAGATATGGATATCTTCACGGCAGCACATGGTGAATATTTGCCTTTAGATCACAAAACATAAGACATAACAGCGTCTAGACGCTATGGCATGTGTGGTTTAAGAAGGGTGTGTGTTCTGAAAAGCAGCAGTGTAACTGCGAATGTAACTTGTATAATATACACGAAGTATATACATAATGTAGAGGCTACGTAGACTTCTAAGTTATCAAAATGCTACTATATGAATAATAACAAATTTAATATTGTCATTCAATTTTAAAATATGGGTGAACTATTACATTTCATTGTATTTTATTATTATTTTCTAAAGAAAATATACAGAAATATTAATTGGTGCTTGCAAAATATAAATACATTAAAAATTCAGTTGCCTATTTAAGTTTTAACAAACTAACCTAGAATACAAAGACAATGGACACGTTGGGCAACACTGGAAAAACTAATGCCTCTTAAAGCTATATAAACCCAGGCTCTAGGTAAAGAAGTAGGTGAATTATCTGTGTATAATGCAAGTTGGCCGTGCTGAGAGATTACCAAACTGAACCGAACTCGTGTACTGTGTATACTATACCAAAGATTGTATATTCAGTGGCAAATAAGTAATTTCAAACAATTTAAATGTTAAAGGATTTTGCTAGAACTAAAACTTGTAAAGGTAAAAATAATCCAAATCTTCTGAACTGAGGTTTTATAAAATATATATTTAAAAGTGAAAAATGTATGTTACTGAAATAAATAGAACTAATAGGGGGTAGTAATAAACGGAATATCAAATTTGTTAAAATGACTTGCAACGGATGTCTCACAGTTAAAATGTGGAGGAGAAAATACAAATATAATATGAAGACTAGTGAAGTTAGATTGGTGTTATTTCATTATGTGTATACCTTATATTGTTTATAGTTATTTATCTGACAATATTAATTTATTCTTCATCTTATTAGGCTTGAAAATGTTAAAGTAGGAAGGTCAAATCTTAAAATATCGAAAGTATTATTTTTTATAAATTTTTATTTTTAATATATATTGAATAAGTACATTAAAAGTCACTATAGATGTAATCATACTAGGTTATTTTAAAGTCTGGAAACACCTCTCTAACTAATTAGTGAGTTGATAGAGAAAATCTATATTCATAAAATGTTTATAAGGCATAAAAATGCATAATATTTATGTATGGGCAAGTTTGCACCCATATCCAAAATTGGAAATACTTGGGTACTGCTAAAGTTTTTAAATGAATGCCCCTCATTTTGAAGGTATTTATAAAAGAAAACAAACATTTTAAGGGTCTCTATATCAAACCTACAAAAAATAACAACAGTTAAAAGAATCACAATTATTGGGAAATCAAAACTAAAGGTATGTTGTGATTGAAGCGACTGGTGCGATCATCGCACCTGCTTTGCATGGTTCAAATGGTCCTGTTGTCGTTGGAGCGATTATCGCTAAAATGGCTAGCGTCTATAGCGAGCGACTGGTACTGGAGCAGATATAATCTCAGTCACAGAGCGATTGTTACCCAGTGAACAAAATGTTTGTAATTTTTTTAAAGATGTCTCATTAAAAACATTAAAAAAAGATAATAACAGATTACCTTATAAGACTGATGTATTGGAATACTATAATTGAACAGAATTTATATTATATTATATTCTGTAACTTGAAATATTATGTAATATAAGCCATGGCTCTAAATTTTAATATTATGTGTAACAAAAAGGGTTAACCCATTTCAAAGAATCAATTTTGTTTATACAATTGGGTGGCGTAGCAGCTGATTTTCGGATTACAATCTCTATTATTACACTTTTTTCTGGTGTTTAAAAGGGTTTAAAAATGTTGCCTACAATTTCGAAGGGATGCTTAAATGGGGCAACTTAAATTTGTTTAATGGCAACTTTTTTTAATCTTGTGTCTTATCATTAGAAAGCCGTTTGAAAACCATGAACTTATGTGGTAAGAAAATAAAAATCAACTAACGCATTCGTTCGCTACGCCAAAAGTGGTATTTTGTAAGTTATTTTGTTAACTTTATATTATTTCAAAGATAGAAAAAGATATACAAAATCTGATCTATGGACTGTTATTATTTTACTCTTAGGTGAAGACATATAAAACCTATTTAAATTATATCGAGGTGTACCAGGACTTATTTTACACTCTGTATGTATAGTAGTCTATACATACTTATACGTACTATAGTATACGTACGTATAAACTCATAATAACGTCCAGTGGAACAGTTCGTACTTGGCAAAAGTGAACGGGCGACTGGTAGAATAGTCGCTTCAATAACAACAGTCTGACTGCGATGATCGCCCCAGTCGCTTCAATCACAACGCACCTTAAGAGAATTTAATTCCACAAGTGGACTCTGACCAGTCTGAACTGTTTTGGTCCGTAAGTCGTATCAGTGGTTGAGTAGTTAACGTACTATCAGTCTCTTGCCACTGGTATTGACCTGAATATCATCTTTCTTCTACTTTATCATGGAGTTAGGTGAACAGGAACGTATAACAGTGTCAAAGATGCATAGTTACGGTGATCGAATTCAATCTTACAATGAAGTGACAAATTTATTCAATGGTTCGTTTCCTGATCGACACCTTATATTAAGATCTGCTGTTCAAAAAACAATTAAACGTTTTGATGAAACAGGTTTTCTTAAAAATTGTCCAAGATCAGGAAGACCAAATCTGTGGAGTGATATCAAATGGAAGCGAGTAAAACACACTCAACATCCTAAAAAAATCAACGTAAGGTTTGGTATGAAAGGTAAACGTGTTATTGGACAATTCTTTTAAACTTTATTGCTAAGGTGTACTTAACTATGCTCCAACAACGGATCATTCATACAACTATCCAGGCATCCATACATTCAATGATATTAAAGAAGTTTGGTTCCAACAAGGCGGAGCTTCTCCCCATTATGGCCGGCAAGTCCACCAGTATTTGGATAGTGTTTTTTTTTTTCTAAATCGATGGATAGGTAGACTTCATTCATTTAGGTAGGTGAATTTATTGTATAGTCGCCCCAGATCACTGGATTTGTCACCATTGGACTACTCCGTATGGCATCAAGTCTAAGACACAGTTTACAAAACAAAAACACAGGACATTGATGATCTCAGAAAACGAATTGTACAGTAAACCCAGCGAATTCCTTAAGGTCCATTTCCATTCTTACACCACTCTGGCGCATTGTCAAGCCGTTGAAGGGAAGAAATTTGAGCATTTTCTCTGAAATTTTATGCTGGTAAGTTATTACAACAGTGACTGCTTCTAAATTTTTGTAATTGTAGACCGATGTGTTTGTTTAGTTACAGTATAATTCAATGTAATTTTATCATTTTCCTATGCAACACCATATTTATTATGGTTAAAATAGAGACCTCGTTCGTTTTCTTTTATCAATACCTTTAATATAAGGAGTCACACGATAGAGGACTACATTACAAAATTTTGAGCAGCCCCCAAAATTTCCAATTTTGTATATGGGGGCAAAGTTGCCCCATACATAAAAAAAGTACATGTTTATACCTCATAAATATTTTATGAATTTGTTTTCTCTACCTACTCACTAAACAGTTAGAGGGGTGTCTCCAGACTTTAACTAACCCTGTATGTTATCTAACCCTTGTATTTACGTGTAATTGAATGTATTAAAAACTGTATATATACTTCAGCTTCATTTTAAAAGTAATGTATAATGCATTATGGACTCTGAATTGGAATATAATTTACATTTCTATATATCCCTACTTAGTAGAAATTTAGTATTTTATACGTTATCAAATTTTCAGTTATTACGTTTTTCATTGTCATTTTTTGTGTTAATTATTTTTGAAATAAATAAAGTCCTTTTCAAACGTTTTGATTTTGCATTCGTGCTTTTAAAGTTATAATTCAATATTTCCCATTATTTAGTTAACGCCAGGGATAAGTTACCAGTTCATTTCATTTTCTATCCAAATAAAACACTAGCACGAGATATGTTTTATTCAGCCATCTGCATAAATAAAGATGACATATACGTTTTTTCTTGATTGGAATAGAAAACCGTTTAAATAAAAATATATAACCATACGACTAACACTTATAGAATGAAACATGCGGTATTCACAATTTAAAACAATCATTATCATCATTAAGTGCTAACTTGTAGGTATAAATAAAATTGCATCAATGAGTGTTGTTAACTTCATATGTTTGAAAATTCCTATATTAAAATATGAGTTTAACATTAGGTAATTTTAAATGAAATCACAAATTTCAAGTAGGTTTGATTCAAATTTATATATTTTTTCCATAACATAATTTAAGAATTTCTATTAAAAATATTTTACAGAAATACTTTCTGTGTTTTAAAACTCCTTTTTTAACGAGAAATATATAATATAGCTCTAGATTAAAATCTCACGTTTTCTATTTATAGCTATATAAAATGACAGCTGTCTAACTTCATAACGATAGGAGAATATTCTAATAGTCAACATTCGAAATGGTGTAAGTAATTTAGTGCAAAACATAATAAATATTTCCGTTATTTGTGCATTCCATATTCAGCATTCTGTGAATCGTATTAAAATACTTGTATGTACCTAAACAGTCTTAACCAACAATATAAATAACAACTTGTAAATATATTTAAGTTTATAACAGGCTAGCATTGTCTAAAGCTAATAGGCCTAGTATAAAAAGGTAGTGCATGTAAGTACAGTATTTCCAGTAAATCTTATGTTTTAATAATAGAAAATGTAATTCATTTTATATCTAAATATCTATTTAAATAAAACTAAAAACATTTTCTCCTATTTTAATTTGAAATATCAAACATAAACACAAATAAAATTGTTTAACTTAGATTTTAATTGTAAACACAAATTGTTCTACAATTTATAAGCATTATTATTATATTTCCTTTAACTGTTCAAAATATTATTAACTCCTGCCACATACACAATTGCATTTCAATCAAAACAATTACAGGGTTTTCTTTTAAAAAATTTGCATTTATAAAATAAGCTACTAAATAATAACTGTATATGAAATCAATAAACCTATCACAGAGTTACAGTCGCCATTGGGGATGTATAACTGGTATTAAATACTTTACTCGTCAACGAACATAATAATCCCCAACTCCGCCACAAAACGCTTTATCACAATTTATTAAACCTACTTTTGTCAGGTTTATAGACAATCCATCTTCATTTAAAAACTCTCTTTTAATGGATCACATTACTGAGTTTAATGATCACATT
>JAGFPH010018872.1:5540-15865 GCA_018207615.1 Philaenus spumarius
TGTTGTGTTTTTTAAAAATGGTTTTATACTTGTTGACGACCTCCATTAAGTGATTGAATATTTTTGTACGGCCTGAAGATGAAAACTTAGTGTTTTTGAAACCGCGGTAGCCTTCATAAGGTGATATTTGGACCACGAGACGGTGTACTGTAAGTACAAATTTCTTATATTATATGTTTTTGAATTCACTAGGATGCCTCTCTCCTGAAGCAATTATGTGCCCACCCCATTCTGCACTCTTGCATGCCAGTACAGATATACTATATAAAGTATTGTGTTTCAGATTATTTGTGAGCAAATAGTTAGTAATGGCAGATCATCATTGGTTGATTCATCACAGTGTGAGAACACTTTAGGACCATCACCACCTACAAAACAATCCTGTGGAGTGCAGGCTCCTTGTCCTATATGGCACATAGGACCTTGGGCACCGGTAAGTATTTTCACATGTATTAATATTAATATTAAATTCTGTTAATACCAATACGTTAATAGAAAATTATATAAATTTCTCATTTACTAACAAGTAATCATTATTAGTCACTACTATCTAGTATCTTGTCAAAAAGTGAATTTAAAACTTCTTGAAAAAGTATACTTTTACAAAAAGTCTAATTTTGATTTTATAAAATTGGTTCAACTTGTATCACTAAATTTGTTTATGAAAAATTGAGGTTAGTAAAATCATAGCAACTTATTGCCCTTACTTAGGTAAAAATTTTTATTTTTTTACATTTATTTTAAAAACAAATTAAGCTAAACTAACAGTTACTAAGAGTCAATAATTTATTGTTCATGTTGAGTATTCATACTTTAAACTAGGTAAACTCACCTTTGACCATTACGTCAACTGTCTCCCGTAATCTTGACCGGTCCGGCAAGGGTGGGGGTCTGTCGTTGAAAGTATGCTTAACAAGTCGCATCAATATAATAAAATAATCGCTACGATCACTACGCATTTTAAGAAGAATATTTGATGTTTGTACCGCAACTAGTTTTATTTACCGTTATTGTCAAGTTTGACATTTTAGTTATATTTCAGTTTAATTGTTTTCTTTCCGTAAGTGTCATCATAGTTATAAGTGAGTGTACTTTAATTATTAATTGCACTAGTTGGCCAACTCGCGGAGTGCACCACCACGTGGATCTTCATTTTACCACAAGACGCGTCTTCACAACAACAAGAGTGAGTACAATAATTACAGACATTAATTTAGCTATGGTGACACATTATTTGTAATATTTTCAATAACTAACATATATTTTACTTTGGTCCTCCGAAATATAACGACTTCAGTCGTAACAGTGCCGCTATCTTATCGCTATCAAACATTTGGTCCTACCGGGGTCGGATTGGATTATAGTTCATTAGTACGATAAATACTATTTATTTTACATATTTTAGTGAGTTAAGTGATTTATGGCGCTACGCTAAGGTCATATTGACAAAACAGACATTGCTAGATTTAACTACGATAGTTTGGATGTCGCCATTTTGTCTTCTACGTTTTTGCTAGTTCAAATTTGTTACACTGCGCATGCGTGCAATTGACGAATGGAAACTTCTGCAATATACTAATAATTGTTCACTGTAAATCAGCTGTTGTCATCTGGCAGTGTTTACTAACAAACAATCCAACTTAACCTCAAACAAGATTTCAATATTTTACACTTTTACGACGCTGTTTCATTGAATGAAATTATATTCGCAACTATTTCTTAACGTTATAGTGCAACTAATATAACTTAATGAACTTGAAATATAATAAATTCAATTAATTTCAGTGTTTTATATATTACAAAATAATAAACTTTGAATAAAAATTTAATTTTTCTTTACTAACTTTATTCAATTTAGTCATCATGCGCTACTCAACTTTTTTACGACAGTCAGAGTTGATCTCTGCTCGATTTATAAAGATTGCGGAAAACATTAAACCCGTAACTCAATCTTATACAATTGAAACATTGCCGCCAGCTTTTGCAAACAAGTTATTTGAGTATTTTGAACTGGTTAACAGAAAATCGAGTGACTTTGAATCATCAGTTGATGAAGTACTGGAAGAGGAGTCGATTACTGATGAAAACCTACAGGAAATTGTGGGAATTCAGGACAAAATTTCCGAATTGAAAATTGCCATTTTGGCCTCAATTAAGCTAGTCTTACCTAACATTGGCGCTCCACGTGTAGATGTAAACGTTTCTGCAACATCTGTAGACACCGGGTCTGTTAAAACTGCAATTAAGTTGCCAAGATTATCGCTTCCACATTTTTCGGGAAACTTGTCTGAATGGACCACATTTTACCACCTGTTCGATAACACGACTAATCAAAACACAGCGCTTTCTGGAGTCGAAAGGTTTACATATTTAATTTCGTGCTTGCATGGCGAACCTTTGAATTTGGTTAAAGGGTTGCCGGTAACGGCGCCTAATTACCGTATTGCGTGGGATTCGCTCCAATACAGATATCAAAATACTAGACGCTTGGTTAGCTTTCACATTTCAAAAATTATCGACTTACCACCGCTATCTGGTCATTCATTAAAAACTATTAGAACTTTTATTGATGTTTATTCTGAAAACGCGCAAGCTTTACATATCTTGAAACACGATGTGTCACTAGAATTAACTCTCTTAACGCTATTGCTCCTTAAACTCGATCAAGAGACAAGAAAACGGTTTGAGGATAAAAGAACCACTGATCATGACGTTCCAACAATTGACGATTTAATCAATTTTTTGAAATCTGAATGTGCCCATCTCGAGGATGCACAAACCTCCACTAATTATGTCGCAAAGTCAAACGCCGCTGTTAAGCTAGTCAACGACAAACCTCGACAGGAATATAATTCATCAGTACCACCAACCAAACATGTATACCACACGACTACGTATCATTCAAACGCTTGTAATTTCTGTAAAGCCGATAGCCACAATATTTACGGTTGTCATAGTTTTCAAGAACTATCGCCAAGTGAAAGATTGAAGTTTGCTAAATCTAATCAACTTTGCATAAACTGTTTGAGTAATGTGCACAATACCGCCATATGCAAATCTACCACCACCTGTCGCATTTGTAATAAAAAACACCATACTTTGCTACATTTAAATCATAACGCTCAACCGGGTTCTTCTTTTACTAAACCTAGCAGCTGACTAGATAACAGGAAGTACGTCCGGGGGCTCGACTCTCAACACGTCACAGGAGTTCCACGAAACATAAACAAAACTGACTTACATACATTCACAGTTAAGGCTCCTACAACAGGTTTTTCTAACTGCACCAACACTTTAACTGTCACCAATGAGCATTGCATTACTGTATTGTGGACCGGACGCGCTTTGGTGTCTTTTGGCAACCATAAACCTGTCAAACTCACTTCATTATTAGATAGCGGGAGTCAAACATCTCTCACTACCGAAAGTTGCGCTACTTCGCTTCGCTTACTAATTAAACCTTCCGCATTGACTCTGAACGGTATTTCTAATGTTAACGCACCTATTATTGGAATCACTTGTGTAAATATTCACAACGTTTTGGTAGTGAAAAACATAACACTTGGACTACCTCAATATGAACTATTTGATACGTTACGACAAAGGTTAAAAATTTTAACGCTAGCTGACCCACATTTTAACAAACCAGATAACGTTGATTTGTTAATTGGAGCAGATTTATTCGGCAAAGTCATTACCGGAAACAAAATCGATTTAGGTGAAAACCTTCCAACTGCTTTGGAAACAGTTTTCAGCTACGTTCTTATTGGATCCATTCAAACTCTGTCAAATGCAAACACATCAATCACCATGATGTCAACTTCCGACATAGATCTAAATCAAATGCTGCAACAATTTTGGGTTGTAGAAGAACCTCCTATTATTTCGCACACAACTAAGGAAGAAGAAGAATGTGAAAACCATTATGTAACCACCATATCTAGAAATTCAGAAGGTCGATATATAACTTCGCTTCCATTCCATATTAAAACCTCTAACCTTGGTAACTCTTTCGCTATGGCCAAAAGACGATTTCTACATCTGGAGGCAAAACTAAAAACAAACCCTACGCTTAAAACCGCCTATAATGCTTTTATGGATGACTATATTCAATCAGGTCATATGGAATTAACCTCAGAATCCGTATTAAAATGTAACCATTATTTTCTCCCTCATCACTCTGTGTTCAAAGGCAATGATCCTAACGCGAAAATTCGAGTGGTTTTCGACGCAAGCGCAAAAACTGATTTAGGTTTATCACTAAATGATACTTTGCACTGCGGTCCAAGTCTACAAAACCGCATTTCTTATTTATTTATTTATTTATTACCAATTATTCCTTTACATGTATAAATACATAAAGGACCTATAGGGGGCACAAATACCCGTACATAGGTTGGTCCCTAAATTAAAGATAAAAAAAAGAAGAAATTAAATTGAGCTAGAAATCACGCCCAATAATAGTAAGTAATAGTATAATACAATATAATTTAACAATAATAATAGTTTAATTGAAATTGATGTATATTGTTTTTATTATAAAGTGTACCTAGATTATCTCACTTGACAAATAATTTATTTAAAAAAAAAACTTTCTTCATACACATTCAATTTATTTAATCTATGCTAAATCCACTTATTTTCCTATTAATTTTCTTTTTTAAAACATTTACACTACAAGATAGCGATTTTAACTCATTTGGCAGTTCATTGAAATACTTCGCTGCATAGTAAACGTAGCTTCTCTGCCCAATGGTTAGAGAGTGTTTTGGTAGGGAAATATTCTTAAACCTAGTATTTCTTGGCTTGCTTAAGAATTCACTTTTAAGTTCTTGGTACTGGCGTGTTATGGCTTTAGCAACAAACACTTGTTTTATATCCAATGGTTTATTTGAATCTTGGTCGTTGATTCCAATGATATTGAATAGCCTTTTTTGGAGTCTTGCTAACTGGTCCAATGCTGTATTGTATAGTCCACCCCAACCGAGTATTCCATATACAGCTAAACTATGAAATAGTCCATAGTATATAAGTAATAACTGATTTTTTGTTAAAATTTGTTTTAATCTATAGAAAACATAGACCAAAAACTTTGCCTTTTTCACTATATTTCCAACGTGAGCATCCCATTTCACATTTGAGTCATAAGTAATTCCCAAGTATTTACAGTTTGAGGTTCTCTTTAAACTATTTCCATTTATTACAATATCAATTTCATTTCCTTTAGGCACAGAGTCAGCGTAGTTACCAAAAGCAATATAAGAGGATTTGTTTATGTTAAGAATTAACTTGTTTTTATACAACCAAGAGTATATAGTGTCCAATTTATAAGACATAGCATTTGATAGTTCCTCCCATGATCTGCTGTTCATTGTTACTGCAGTATCATCAGCATAAGATATAAGCTCTTGATGCAAAACCAAGAAATCATTAATATATAGTAAAAATAGCAAAGGTCCTAAGATGGAGCCCTGTGGAACACCAACATCAACTATTCTTGAATTACTTTTTCGACCATTCACCTTAACAAACTGAATCCTGTCCTGAAGATAACTGCCAATTAAAGTCAGACTAACGCCTCTTATACCCATATTGTATAATTTATCTAGTAAGATTCTATGATCCACCGTATCGAATGCTTTAGAATAGTCCAGGAATGCAACAACTGCTGGATTATTGTTACTTAAGTTTTCATATATCCGCATTTGCGATGTCATATTTCATTTCCAGCGTCACAATATTGTTTTTTCTTGCGACATATGCCAAATGTACAGACAGATCCAAATAACACCAAGTGATCAAAACTATCAACTGATATTGCTCGGACCCCACTCAGAAAATTTCAATTTTTAAACTAACTACTGTAACTTATGGAGTAAAATCTTCGCCGTACTTGGCGATCCGCACGCTAAACCAATTAGCCAACGATGAAGGCAAGAATTTTCCATTAGCATCGGAAATTATAACTAAAAATATTTATGTTGACGACATAGTCACTGGCGCGTCAGACGTCACTTCCACTTCTGCTCTACAAAAGGAACTAATCGCATTACTCGCAAAGGGCCAATTTCAACTTCGAAAATGGACTTCAAACTCGCTAGACTTATTACAAGAAATTCTAGAAACTTTAAAGGAATCACCACTTTATTTTAGATCACCTGATCAACCGCTATTCGCTATTTTGGGTTTAAAATGGACACCTAAAAATGATGAATTTTCTTACACCATCAATTTCACAGAACATGCCTATACTAAACGCTCTATCCTGTCAATAATCGCTCGCAACTATGACCCCTGTGGTTGGCTAACACCAATCATTTTCCATGCAAAATGCATAATTCAATGGCTTTGGACATTGGGACTCTCTTGGGACGAAACCGTACCCGCGGATGTAATAAAGGTTTGGCAAAATTTCACTAACGAGTTACCCACCGTAGAACAAATAAGGATACCCCGCTGTGTGCACTTGTCCGATGCAAAAAACATTCAGTTACACGGGTTTTGTGACGCCAGTGAGAAAGGTTATTGTGCTACAATTTACTTGCGAACCATGGACTCAACAAATTAATGTCAAAACACAACTTCTAATGGCAAAGTCGAAGGTCGCCCCGCTCAAACGAGTTTCAATTCCGCGCTTAGAACTCTGTGGTGCAAATTTACTTGCAAACTTAATGGCTTATTGTATCTCATTAATTTCACCGCTTTATAAAATTAATTTCGCTGTTGGTCGGATTCTTCCGTTGCGTTGACATGGATAAAAACACCGACGTATCGCCTGAAAGTGTATATTGCCAACCGAGTGAGCCAAATCCAAGACTGGATTTCACCGGATCATTGGTTTCATGTGAATACAATTCAAAATCCTGCCGGTTGTGCCACCCGGACGTTACTTCCGTCTGCGCTATTAAACCACCCTTTGTGGTGACACGGACCGCAATGGCTCTCACGCTCAGTCGAAGAATGGCCAAATACACCACCTCCGGTATTGGATGTTGTTCCCGAACTCTGTTCCAACCCGCTACACATAGGAATTTCATCAACTATTCCCGAATGGGATTTATTAACTAAATTTTCAAACTGGAATTTTCTCACACGAACACTGGCTTATGTTTTAAAATCCATACAGAACTGTAAAACTAAAACCAGAACCAACACTGCGTTGTCTCTCAAAGACTTAGAACGCTCCGAACAAGCCATAATTAAACTAGTGCAACAACAATACTTTGCAGAAGAAATAAAACAACTAAAAGCTAAGAATTCTTGCACACTGAAACTACAACGCTTGTCACCTTTTTTGGATAACAATGGACTGGTACGAGTCGGTGAACGACTCAAACTAACTTCACTGAACTATAGCGCTAAACATCCTCTGTTACTTCCAAAACCACATCATATAACACAACTCATTATCAATACTTTCCATTTAAAATATTTCCATGCTGGTCCACAGCTGTTACAATCTCTGATCACGCAGAAATTTTGGATATTGTCTGCCAGAAGCATCATTCGCTCACTTATTTTCAAATGCATGACTTGCTTCAGAAACAGACCTATTAATAAAATTCCTACTATGGGTAACCTGCCAACAGAACAAGTGACACCTTCGAAGCCTTTCCTTAAGACAGGAATCGACTTTGCAGGTCCTTTCAATGTCAAAATACATACGCTACGCTACGCCAAACTAATAAAATGCTATTTATGTGTCTTTGTATGCTTCACCACGAAAGCCGTGCACCTAGAAGTCGCCATGGACCTCTCTACGGACGCTTTTATTGATGCCTTCTCCAGATTCGTGTCTAGAAGAGGACTCTGTGCCCATGTGTATACTGACTGTGGAACAAACTTCATCGGCGCTGCCGCAAAACTTCAGTCAGCTTACGCCAAGATATTTCGCCAGGATGATGCCAAAACCACTTTGACGAGGTATGGCACCGAGCAAGGAGTCCAGTTTCACTTTTCGCCGCCAGCTAGCCCTCATATGGGAGGACTATGGGAAGCCGCTGTAAAAAGTGCAAAACACCATCTAACGCGCACTTTGGGATCTCAGCATCTTCCATTGGCAAACTTCATAACGCTTATCACAATGGTAGAAGCCATACTCAATTCTCGCCCACTAACACCTATCTCCAACGACCCATCCGATCTATCTGTGCTAACACCTGGACACTTCCTAATAGGCCGACCTCTTATCTCTCTACCAGAACAGAATTTGTGTGATTCGCCACACAACCGCCTCACGCTGTGGCAACAGACTCAACGCGTCTTTCAACACATATGGAAGCGTTGGAGCTGCGAATATCTCCACACCCTACAACAGAGACTTAAGTGGACGAAAACGGGAAGGAATCTTCAGGCTGGAGACTTAGTGCTCATCCATGAGCCCAACACAAAACCTCTAGCATGGCCTTTAGGGAGAGTAGTAGAAACGCACCCAGGCAAGGATGGAATCGTCAGAGTAGTCATGCTAAGGACCGCGACCGGCACACTCAAGAGGCCGGCAGCCAAGGTCTTCAAGCTTCCTACCACACAATAAACGCTACACAAACTCCTCGTTGGAAGGGCGCCGCCCCCCAGTTCTACTGTCCTTCTTGAACTTGGTGTAGGGCAATAATTGCAAATTATACTTAACTTTTTCCATATGGTACATTACTTATGGACTTTATCTTACATCTTTGAAACATTGTTTCAAGGGCGACGCTATGTTGAGTATTCATACTTTAAACTAGGTAAACTCACCTTTGACCATTACGTCAACTGTCTCCCGTAATCTTGACCGGTCCGGCAAGGGTGGGGGTCTGTCGTTGAAAGTATGCTTAACAAGTCGCATCAATATAATAAAATAATCGTTACGCTCGCTACGCATTTTAAGAAGAATATTTTATGTTTGTACCGCAACTAGTTTTATTTACCGTTATTGTCAAGTTTGACATTTTAGTTATATTTCAGTTTAATTGTTTTCTTTCCGTAAGTGTCATCATAGTTATAAGTGAGTGTACTTTAATTATTAATTGCACTAGTTGGCCAACTCGCGGAGTGCACCACCACCACGTGGATCTTCATTTTACCACAAGAAGCGTCTTCACAACAACAAGAGTGAGTACAATAATTACAGACATTAATTTAGCTATGGTGACACATTATTTGTAATATTTTCAATAACTAACATTTATTTTACTTTGGTCCTCCGGAATATAACGACTTCAGTCGTAACAGTGCCGCTATCTTATCGCTATCAAACAGTTCAATTTATTAATTGAATTTATAAAACTATTTTACTCACAAAATACATGTTGATTTGAATTTTAATATTTATACAGTAAGACCTCGATAATCCGTCACGCTCGGGGATCCGGTGATGCCGGATTATCGAATATGCAGGATTATCGAGGTCTTCCTTTAAAATGGTTTAGACAGGGAATAAGCTATAAATAAACGCACATGTACTGACGTACTGTATATGAACACGTAAATTACTGTTGAAACATCGTAACATTAACTGCGTAGAAAGATTGCCGCTAACTAATACATTTTAAAAGCCTAAAACAAAATAATTTTTTACATAAAATATTTATAATATAAGCTCTCTGAGCGCTGGATTGTAACAAATATAAAAAAAAAGGTTCCGTATACAGTATTGTACTATCGTGCGAGTGACACGCTGATGTTATAATTGCGATCATAGCCCCAGGCTTCAAGATGATGAAATATTTTTCCTATAATAACCTGATTAGTTTTTTATAAGACATATCTATCCTTTAAAATAATTTTGAGCATACATGGAGTGGAGTAATTATGTGTTTTATGTTATTTCAATGTTTTTTTGCCGAAACATGAATATAAACAGGAACAGCATTCGGTAAGGGGGAGTATGGGCGTAGTAGTGAACAGCGGAGCAGACAAGTTGCGGCGTAGTGATGCGCGATTGTTTGATGCTCGAGATGTTTGGACAATCGATTAAAACATCACGCATTTCATGTATCACTAGTTGGGTGTATTATTAAGAGAAGTAGACATAAGTCATAAGTGATTTTAAGTTTTACAGAATAAAGACTTTGTATATAGAAACTCGATTTTTAATTTTTTTTGCTGATTTTTATCTCTTGGAACTAGTAGATATCCTGAAAGCGGTTTTAAATCGAACAACTATTTGCAAGAAATTCAATGTATCTTTTCCCAAAGACTTCAATCTGTTCAAATAATCTTCATTAAGTGGAATACGTTCAAGAAAATACTGTCAGCAACGAAAGTGTTAAACGGTCCCTTTAACGTTTTTAAAGGATGAAGAGAACACATTGTTTTGAATCGGTTCGATTTTTAGGAGAAAT
>JAGFPH010018876.1:0-15861 GCA_018207615.1 Philaenus spumarius
TGAAACTATTTTACTTGGTAATACTTCTTAAATGGACATTATGCTTCCTCATTTTGTAAGTTGTGTTATTTTCGTCTTTTCACATTTAAAATTGAAATCTAAAAAAAATTAATAACAAACAAAATTGTTTATATTCATGACAGTTTTCACTTCTTTAGGCAATCCCACGACTGCTTTTTTTGTTAAAATCTTACCCGTTCCCAACTCCCTTTGGCCTTTAGTGGTTATTATTTTCTTTTTTACTTCATGAACATTTTTGAATCATATTATTTTAGTCAAGATGATATCATTTACTCTTTAGTGTGTTTCCTTTATATTGTAAGGTACAAATATAGACATATAATTAACTATATATGCATTGTAAAAACGAATAGTAAGTAAGACCTGCGATACAATTTTGTTGTTTTTATTTTACAAACATACTCACTTTATGAATTTAAAATCATTTGAAATATTTTCAATACTAGGAATAATTGGTTTAGCCCAAGAGTAAGAAAAGAAAATGGTGGCCTATGACTAATCAGACGTGTTGTTGAACGGTTAGAAACCAATCACAATCAATACCAGTATGCTACAAAACTTGTCTTAATAGTGCTTGATCATTCTTTGCCAAACACAACTCAAAAGCACATTTTCACTTTCCATATAAGTTCGAAATTATAAATCTTTTTTGGTCAATACCTTTTTTTAAATTACCCAGCCATGCGGATATTAGGCTACCCATCTAAAACTCCTGGATCAGCCTCTGGTTTTACTAGTTAGTACAATTACCATATTCAATTTCAGGTAAATATTTCACATGTTTCAGTAAACATTGACCAAATATATAAACGGTTTTATAACAAGTAAAATTTTTAATCTGTTACTACTAGAGGTTTAAGTTAGACAGATTCTACAAAATTATGACGGCCTCATTATTTGGAACCTACATTTTTCTTATAAGTTTATGTTACTTACTCCGTCTTGTGACTTGTTGTAACTTCTTACGTTACGCTTTTCATATCTATGTTCTATCAACAGACGCTCGCCCTTAAGAGGTCGTCACTACATTAAAATACAAAAAAACACACGAACAAACACATCACAAACACTGAACATTACTACACAATGTTTATATACCACCGGTTAGCGAACGACGTTTTGCTTATCTTCGATTGTCATCGACGTTATCTTTTAATGCTATCGGCGTGTCATATACATTTTACTTGTTTGGAAAATACATTTCAATAAAGTGTAAAATCAAATAAAATGGTATTGCAAAAGGAAATTGAATACGTTATACTAGAAAATATAAACTTATTGTCATTTGTTTTACTACCAGCATCTTTTACCACGTGTGATATATTATTTCTATTAGAATTTAATGATTACTGAATTTTATAGTTAAATTAACTTTACGAAGCGTGTAAAGAGTCTATCCAGGTAAAATTGACATATAACGCAATTTTGTTTTAAATGGTTCAAAAAGAATTTATAGAAACTCATAAATGTAAGAAACAATATGTAGCCTAACTTATTGCTATTGAAAATAACAACTTTTAGATATTGATGCAAATACCTGAACAGCTTGTCTAATGGAAGTGATTAAAATATTTATAGAAAGATAGATGAGCTAAATTAAATATGGTTTACACGTTATTAAGAATTTTCAAACGAATTTGCTCAATAGAAATGTTTAATCCTACAATCAATCATTAACTAAAACTTACATATTTTAGAAGTTATTTGATTAAGGTTCAAATATACCAATACCGTGGAAATGTAAAAAGACATTTAACTATAGCTGATTATTAAATTAGGTAGTTTGTTAAGCAATACTTCACCTGTAGATAGCGCATACATTGGAAGATATGTTGTACAGTTTTTAAGAGTTTCATTGATGGACAGGTTGAACGTTATTAGCTCTACATTATACCCCAAAAAAGGGTAAGTTTTTTTTTAAAATAACTGCCGTTTTACTAATAAAAACAAAAATAATAATTGTAAATCAACGATAAATAATAAAGTAATTTTAATTGCGAGATTATAAAAATCTTATTGAAAGTAAAATCTAGAAAGTGACGGGTAAAACCAGATTGGGGATATTACACTTACAATTTAAACAAATTACAACATTTTCGATTTTTCAATTTTGTCTTTCTGCACAAGGCAATGTATAAATTATTATCCTGTATTTATACAAGACAAATTAGTTTTTATTACAAATCGCACTATTTTGAATATTGGCATATTTTATTTCTTTAGTTTTCTTTTTAATTTCACTACTAAACAGATAAATATAATCATTAAATTCTTTAATAACACATGTATAGAGGGTATAAAGGACCCGTGCGATTCATAAACATTTAAAAAAGATATTACTCAGTTATCTTCTGTCAATGTAGTGTACTAGACGAGCATTAGGTCAATCGCAGTTTTATAAAAGTTTGAATTTCTACCACCTATTTCAACTATTGAACAATAATTTCTACCACCTATTCGACATGTGATTTTCTTCATACTTGTGTAGATTTGTGTTTGTAAATAGCTTAGAAGCAAAATAAAATGACAAACATTGGTACAAACAATCTAAAATAGCAGAAAATACATTTAAAGTTGGCTCACATAAAAATTACAAATTGTACAACCATAAATCTACCTAAATTTAAAAAAGATATATTCTTAAATATTACACAAAAAAGCGATCAATCCATCAAGTAGGCCTACTTTTTAATTAATATAAATTTCAAAATATCTTTTAAAGTTGCCAAATTTGTACGTTTACTTCATTAAATATGAAAAAAAAAATAAAGTTAACTTTTTTCATACTATTCCTAACATAAAAAGTTGTAAAAACCCATATAATTCATATTTAAAAAACTACAACTTTCAGTGTTATATCCCTTTTTAATATCATATTTTTGTTCTTGATTTTATCCAATGTAGCGAGATAGGAAAATATGATTTATCAAGAGTTATTGTAAAATCGTCAACTACGATCCTTCTACAAACTTTGGAGATGTTAGAACTGGAAATAAATGGCAGCAATTTCTGAGGATATATATAGAAGCAGAACACGTCATAAATCAAGCTATTCTTGAAGGTGAAGGGAGAGAGAGTTAACTTTATTTCGAAAATTGTATAATAACTTATCAATAATGTTTTGTATACTTTTAAATAGATTATTTTAAAACATTTTAATTTAATATATACCTAATAAAATCAACTATTCCTACAGTTATGCCGCGTAATTTGTAGTAATATTATGAATAGGTAAAACTGTTTTGTATGAATGGAGTATCTTTGGAACTATTGAACCGATTTAATTTTTTTTTAAATAATATAAATCTACACTACTTATGAGTAACGTGGGTTGGAAATCATTTTGACTTAATAATTGAAACATTCCTTAAAAAGTAATACTCATTGCTATACTTTCCTTAAAGCTATAGATGTGAAATTATTTACATTTATTTCTTACAAGATACAAAGAAAAAGTTAATAAGATTTGAATTTCTTAGTCCTACTAGGAGATGAACATGTGATAACAACCCATTTTAGAATAAATATTCATTTTTATACGTTCATCAAAGGCAGAGCTGAGATTTTGTACATTTATTTCTTACATAAACAAGATTTGATTTTGTACGTAATACTAGGGTAAGAACATGTGATAACAACAAGATACTACATAGAAATAGCAAACCAGATTAGATTTTTTTTCGAATTTTACTAAGGGATGAAAATATCATAACAACCCTTATAACAATACATTATTTGTTATAATTTAGTTAAAACTTGTGTACATTAATTTTTTACAAGTTACATAGAATTAGTAAATTAGATTTACATTTTTCGAGTGCTGCTAAGGGGTGAAAATGTGATAATAACAGCTATATAAAAAAAAATTCATTGTTATACTCTCTTCAAAGTTAGAGAGCTGAAATTTTGTACATTTATTCATAAGTTTTTATATATAAAATAGTTAACCATAAAATGGACGGAGGATTACGCGCTTGGATGTGCTTCGAAAATTTACACATTGATAGATTCGGACGAAAATCACCGCGTGGCGGAATTTTTTGTGCCAGGAAACTCACATGTTATGAATTAAAACACAAATATTGCAACCTATTTATTGTACCTATTATATTTCGTTAATATTTTCTGTTTTATGGTTGAAGCCTCTGATATTTTCTAGTATTTTATAAAATTCACTAAGGATTCGATACATTTTTATTACAATCCTAATTATTAAAAAAAAGTAATTACAATATATTTGATTATACAACAGATTTTTTTACTTTTAACCTTAACAATAGAAGTAATAATTATTTTAATGTTGAACGGAATTCACTTTTTATAAAAACGCAAAATGTGGGTTTGATATTACTGAACACCTTTTTACAGGATTTACCAGAGTATACAGGTTGTTATAAACAATATTCTATACTTTCTATGTTGAACCCCAATATTTATTCAACTTTCTATAAATACAACCGTGAACAAGATCATTTCAATACTATGGCCGGAAATTAGGTACAGTCTGTAATTTAAAGATCATTGTCTACGGTGACTTAAAAATATAGCCTAATATCAACATCGTAATAAACAATATGTAAATAAACTGTACCAGAAACTGGAACATACTTTCTCAAAAACATATTTAAATTATTATATAAGTACACTGTAACTTCATAATTGTATTAAAGTAGGAGAGGAGATACATTAAAGTAGAAGAGTAACTAATAAATATTATTATTATTAGCTAGAGAGAAAACTATTCAATCGATTTAGAAAAAAAATTGCACCAAACGTATATATATTAGACGTATAAATGTACGAAAAAAAGTTTTGAAAAAGTTTGAAAAACTACACTCTTTTTGGCCAAAACCTCCAAAAATCTGTTATTATTATTAGCTAAACGAGAATTTTTAGAAAGATGTGGTTTTTCGCATATGGTAGGGTACAAAGGGCTACAATACGCAAAATTTTATCAAAATCGATAGAGCCGTTTTTATATAAAAAATTATAACTGATTTTTAGGGGTTTTTTAGCCAAAAAGGGGGTTGTTTTTTTAAACTTTTCAAAACCTTTTTCGTGCCTAATTTATAAAGGCCTAATCTATAAATGCTTAATTAACTTGTATTGTGCAAATTTGTTCAAAATCGATCGATTAGTTTTCTTTCTAGCTTTGTATAAATACAGACAGACATTTTGTAAAAAACACCTTTTTGGACTCATGGGGTCCCAAAACGGATGTTTTCACAAAAATCTCAACATCGATTTTTTTGGCGTTCACAAAACCGTACTTTGCCTATACTGTAGTGATGTAGTGATTTACATTCGTATTTTGTGACAATTTTTTCTAAAAGGCATTCTGTGGCATTATGAGAAGAATCTGGACAACGGTTAAGGACAATATGCAGGAATGTTTATAAGCTGATACAGCAAGTTCCTACTGTGAGTTTTCTAAAGGTAGAACTCAAAGATTTATTAGTTATTGCTAATTATAATTTTTACTTGTAAGCTTCTAAATAGAATTTATAAACATAACGGATACTTTCTTTTTTTTTGTAACTTCTATATTTTTAGAGAGTCATCCTGACTAAAAAAACACTTTATACCTTTGCTTTAGTCGAAAGCGTTTCGTTCAAAGTTAATTAAAATTGCAGTAAAACGTTATTAGCGACTGTAAATATCAGTGGCGATATAAAACTCAGAAGAGTACAAAATTAAATTGATGTTATGTTTGTTACTTCATGAATTCTGCTGTAAAAATATATAAATAAAGGTTTAAGGGTACTTGTAGAGTTATTACATTTTAACATTAAATTGTATTGTAATCGTAAAGCTAAAGTCGTAAATAATTGTATTGGTGTCGATAGTAATCTAACACTTTGGTTAATTATAATATAGTCTACTATTTATATCCAAGTATATGATTAAGTTGAAATATTTTTGATGATAAATTATCGAACGTTAAATAAATCGAAAATTTATTCCAGTAAATTGTTAAATTCACAACTACCTTATGAAGCTACGGAAAATGTATTATATTATTAACTAGGGGAGACCCCTGCGAGTTCCGCACGCCAACCCCCGCTGGAACCTTCTAAAAACACAAGTTTTATTTATAATAATTTATGTGTTGGTTCAGTCTAGGCCTAACATAAAATTATTTTTAATTTATTTTACCTGCCTTAACGGCAACATTACACATAATTTATGTTTTTGTGCACATCTTTTCACACGTTTTGAATGATACAAGATGTCGTTTCTTAGTTTTCCATAATGTTGCTTATTTATTGGTATTACAGCTGTTAGACGCTATGGGTTTAATGCCCATCTTGATCCTGTAAATTTTGTCTGCCAAATTTACAAATATTGAAATAAAAAATGTTTTTATCAATATGAATTATAACCTATGTCACTCAATTATAGGGTAGCTTTTTATTTAAACAAATTCAATTGGTTCAGTAGTTCCAGAGGTTACCCTCTACATAGAAGCAAACAAACACTTTTTACCACTTTATAATATTAGGATAGATAGTGTGTATGTGTTTTTACTTCAACACACAAAAACGTGTGTTTGTTTATTCACAAAAAACTTATCTTAAAAGTTTGAAACACAAAAACAATTTTAAAGTTTGGAATCAATTGATAATTGAAATATTATAGGAAACAGCTAACTACTGTTATTATTACAGTCAATAAACACATGTAATTGAGTTTATATTTTTGTTAAATATTGAGTATATTTTTTTATATTTATGTTCAATATATGCTCCAGTTTTTCAAAAAAGTATATAAAAACACTCTTGTATTCGAATGAAAGTTTGTATATATATATATTTTTTTTTATTGGGTGAGTCACATAATGATCCTAGCACTTTCAGAACTGATTCCACTAGCAAAGTATAGAAAAATGTTTATATAAACATATCCGAAAATTGTAATTCAGAGAGTAACAGCTGACGGAAGATTTCGACCGTGTTTCAGGTTCCCCGTAGAAACAAAGCCCTACTGAAATAATCATGTAGTTCGTTAATTATTGTGTAAAATTTACTTTTGTTATGTAAAATGAGCAGACAAAATGATTAAAATATTTCCTAGATAAGTACGGATGAAAAATGCCAAATTTGATCTCCAAAAACACGTTTTTCTTAGGTTTTGAGTACATTAACTTTGTGAAATGGGTAGAAATCCATAATCGTACTACGCACAACTAGTATAAAATTTAATTCTGAAGATAATTATGTAAAATAGGACAGTACAAAACCAATACCAACTTAATAAAAAAATTAAAATTGTATTTACGTTACAAAGACGTTACGATTTACTGTCAACTGTATTTTTCTTAAGTTAATATCGTGTCTTAACGAACGACTATTTTTAATTAGTTAAAGTGTGAAATAAAACTGTAAAACAAAATTAATTTAGTAATTTATGTATTTACCTTCCGGAGAATTTAAAAAAAACCAACGGTGTTTCAATTAAATTAAAATATAATTCATAATAGAATTAGTGTGATGCTTTAACGTGCAAAACATAAGTTTACAGCATCAAACAATAAAACCCAGTGTTTATTATCTCACAGTAACACCCACGATGCAAGTATAAATTCAAACTTGCATACAATTAAATTGATACCTAATTAAAATAACTATTTCTACAATTATACCACGTAACAATTATATTATAAAGTGGTACAACTGTTTTGTATGTGTGGAGTAATCTCTGGAACTACTAAACCGATTGAATAATATTTTTTACTAATACAAACGTACACTATCTCTGAGTAATATACTTTAGAAATCATTTTGATTTAAGGGTTGAAACAACCCCAAACAAGTAATATTAACTGTTATACTACCCATAAAGCTAGGGATGTTACATTTTTTACATTTATTTCTAACAATATACATAGAAACAGTAAACCAGATTTGAATTTAATTGAGTGCTGCCAGAGTCGTAAATGTTGTAGGAACTCCAATAACAATAATAATTAGTAAAATTGTTATATTTTCCTTAAAGCTAGAGAGCTGAAATTTTGTAAATTTATTTCCTACAAGATACATAGAAAAGTCAACAACATTTGTATTTCGCCGCTATAGGTGGAAATGTAGTAACAGCCCCTTCATCAAAACATATTATAAAATGTAGTAATATCCATAAATATTCATTAATTATTAAACTTGTCTTAAACATAGAGAGATCAAATTTGCTAGATTTATTTTTTACAAACAAGATACACAGAAGAAATAATGAAGATCTACGTTTTATGTACGCCCTAATATTAGACGAACATGTGATGACAACATTTTTAAAATAAATATTAATTGGTATATATTCTTCAAAGATAGAGAGCTAGATTTTGTACATTAATTTCTTACAAGGTACACAGAAAAAGTCAAACAGATTTGATTTTTGTCAAGTGCTGCTAAGGGGTGAAAATGGAATAACAATCGCCAAAACAATACAATACTCTCTTCAAAGCTAGATAGCTGATTTTCTACATTTCTTTCTTACTAGGGGAAACCCCTGCGTGCTCCGCACGCCAACCCCGTTGGAACCTTCTATACACATAATCATGTTATGTTTTCTTTATAGTAAAGGTGTAGGAAATGTTCAAATCAAATGATGTCGTATAAGATTAGTTATAATAATGGTTAATAGAACCAGCAAGGCTTAGGTCTACACTTTACTAAAAACCTAACCTAAAAGTTAGAAAAACAAATAATTTTGCTTCAAAGTTAGAAATGAGGTATTAATGGAAATATTAGAACAAACAGCTGTTATATGTTACTTTATTCAATTGGTTGCTATGGTAATAAATGTAAATACCAGTTTATCAGTCTAGGCCTAACCTAAGAATTTTTCACACTAAATTTACAAATATTGAAATAAAAAATGTTTTTATCGAAATAAATTATAGCCTATGTTACTCAGGAATAGTGTAGCTTTTTATTAGTAACACTATTTTTTCAGTAGTTCCAGAGATTACCCACTACATAAAAACAAAAAAACAAAAAAACAAACTTTACCTCTTTATAATATTAGCACAGATAAGATATATAAAAACGTAAACAATAAAGTGGATGGAGGATTATGGGGCTGGGATGCGCTTCGAAAATTGAAACATTGATAGATTTGGACGAAACTCACTACGCGACAGTTTTTTTGGGACAGGAATCTTATGTCGGATTTAAAACACAAATATTGTAACCCATTTTTGTTTGTTTACCATTTCCTGTTCAAATTCACCAATGATTTGATTAATTTCAATTAGAATAATTATAATTATTTGAAAAAATTATTTAGAATATAGTTGATTATTACAATAATTTTTTTTATTTTCCACTATAGCAATACAAATCCTGTATTCTTAATGGCAAATATTGTAATGTTTAAATTAATTTTAACTTTTTATAAAAGTACAAAATGTATGTTTGAAAATTACCAAACAACTTTCACTGGATTTACTAGAGTAGACAGGCTGTTATAAACAATATTTTATACTTTCTATGCTTTGTCGTCAGTATTTATTAAACTTTTATAAAAAAAAAACAGTGACCTAAAGAGTTGTTTACTGTACATTACTATGGCTGGATATTAGGTAGAATCTGTAATTTAACGATTATTGTACTTGCGGCTTGAACTACAGAAAAGTATAACAGTAACAGCGTAATAAGAACTTTGGTTTCCAGAGCGGCAATATTTATTATGACAGATGGAACAGCTGTTCGGGTCAAAAGGTTATCAACACATATTTGTTACTTTCATTACCACAAATAGCAACCAACTTAGCAAATTTATAATAGGTTACTATTAATTCACAACCAACAGCTTTTTTAGGTTACATTAATTAGGTTTCTACTGCAAGCAAATCCAAAGAAAGTTCAACGAAAATGATTAAGGTATTATAAATTTAATTCAAACAGCTGTTGTTACGAATCTATACTAATATTATAAAGAGGTAAACTTTGATTGTTTGTATGTAGGGGGTAATCTCTGAAACTACTGAACCGATTGAATAAATAGCTTAACTAATAAAACGTTACGCTATCCCTGAGCAACATAGGCTATAATTAATTTTGATAGAAACATTTTTTTATTTAAATATTTGTAAATTAAGTCGGAAAAAATTCTAGACTGACGACTGCGTCTAACTGCTGTAATACAAACAAGTAAGCAACATCGAGAAAAATTAAAAAACGACAGTTGAAAGATGAAACTTATATCATTCAAAGATGTGCACAAAAACATAAACTATGTGTGTATGTTTCCGTTAAGGCAGGTAAAATGAATTAAACAGAATTTTAGGTTAGGCCTAGACTGATGAACCAACTTCTTGAATGTATTTACATTCAATACCATGGCAACCAATAAAACAAAATAACAGACATAGAAATTGGTTCAGATGTCCAGCTTAGTACAAAATAATATCTTTAGTTGGGTCTAGAGTGACCAAAACATGTTTCAACAGACACAAACCAATAAAAACTTGCGTTGAGGAATGTAAAAATAAGAAACAACTATGTTACAGCCCAATTAAAAATAAATAAGACATATTATAATTAATTTTAATCGTAAGTCTATTTATTAGTATACGGTAATTAATTGATAGTGAGTAACCAATATTAACAGCTGTTTTCAAAATATGAAACAATTATTTGTATTTATAACTTTTTTGTTAGGTTTTTGATTAAGTGTAGACCTGAGCCTTACTGGTTCTTTTAACCTTTATTATAACTGCTGTTATAAAATATTTGAAATAATTTGATTTGAACATTTTTTACCTTCTTAGTTTTGAGGTTATTATTAATTCTACACCTTTATTAAAAATAACACATAACATATGTTTTTAGAAGGTTCCATCGGGGGGTTGGCGTTCAGAGCACGCAGCGGTCTCCCCTAGTATTCTGTAAGAAGACAAGCCATCGGCCGAGAACAGCATTGGGTAACCGAAGAGCCTCCAGACAATTGAACCAGTGTTTTACTGGATTAAGATTATGCCATCTTTTTGTAGATTAGATTAGATTAGATTATATTGGGGTGGATTCCTCCTTTGAGAAGGCCTCCTTGCACGTCAACCTTTGGTTTATTGTGCCCCCTATGTACCGCGCCTAACACGTTAGAAGCCTGTATCCCTTATGAGGTCCAGGATTTTCTCCACCAAGTATGTGTCTTCTTCGTCTCCTGGTTGCTGGATTCCAAAGAGCCTCCTCCTCCTACGATCCAGGATTTCGCAATCAAATATGACGTGGCTTGCTGACTCTTCTGCCTTTTTGTAACTCAAGAAACAATTTTAACTTTTTGATTTTTAAAATTTTGGAGATAAAAAAAAATCGCCATAATTCTAATTTTTGGTGGTGAACTTAACGAGTCCTTTGTTTATAGTCTCCGATGGTTTTATTTAGAAAATAAATATATATTTTGTTTTTTGTGAAGTCACAATAATGTCATTATTGTATAATATTTATTTCGTTGCTTATTCAGTGCTTCATAACTGCATGTGAATGTTCTTAATTTAAAATAAATTAAAGTAAACATTACTGTTAACTAAAAGTCAATTAACTAATTAAATGTATAACTCATTCAATTTTCCTAAATGGGAAAAGTGGGATTTTCGAGAAAACCAAACATGTCAAACTTTTTTCAAATATAGATTAACGCAGGCGTGAACTCCAACTTGATTTTTAACGTTTTCTATAAATTGTGAAAATAAAACCATTACACGTTTTACCTACACTTAAAAATAAAACGAGGGGACTTTTGTCTGTTCAAAAAAGCGTTTCGTTGGAAGTTTTACAAGTTTATTAAAATTGTTGTAAAACTTTTATTGGCCGCCGTAAAACTGAAATGGAGGCATAAAGTTAGTTGTTCACAAACTGGATTGCATGTTTGATTATTTTATGAGTTCTGCTGGAAATACACGTATATTTAAGTTTTGAGTGGCACTTCAGAGCTATTACGTTTTGAAATTAAATTGTACGATGACCGTATTGTTAGATTTATCTTTAAATACTTATATATGAAAGAATTTTTAGAAATCTAACATTTCTGATATACATATGTAATAGTAATTCTCAGATACTGTTTTGTTAATATGTTATAAAACATCCAGTGGTAAACGTGCTAGTGAGATAACGTTGTGATTAAATGTGGGAAACATTATATGAAAAAACTTCCATTTTCAATTAATTAAAAATTACCTTTCCTAAAAAAAACTTTTAAAACTATATTAAAAAATTCGAGACTTCATCATATTTTTCGAAAATATATAACACATTATATTTTTGAAGCCATCAAAACATTTTTAAACTTATTTTTAATTATGTATTCAACTTATTGCCACAGATTGTCCACCGATGAAAATCGCAAACACGAGCTTCCCTTCCGGAAAATTGTTATGGTGTAAATATAGAAAAGCCAAATCAAATATTTAAACACAATATTTCACTGCTGACATTAATAAAAGTTATACAATAAATACTTTTCAGACCTAGCTCTACTAAATATTACTCTATATTAGTCTACAAGGCAAAGCACAGAATACTAATGAGAGAATACTGTAATGTTTTTGGAATATGCTACCAAAACGTACTTTTATAGGCGTACAATCACTAACACCAAGGGTGATGCAATTTTCCGTTACAATGAGGGTTCTGTATCAAAAGTTAATGGTCTTAAACAATAGCCGTCAAACCATTATGGTTTATGGTTGAAGTGATGTGCGAGATTTATTTAATTAGAACTAAACAAGGCAGATTAAAATGGTAAGGAAGAGAAACGACGAAGAAATTGAAGATGCTGTTTACTGCCCTGGGTGGTTTTTTTTTTTACTAAAGTTTTAGTAAAATTTAGGTGCAACTTATGACTAGATTATTAGACCCTACATACTTGAAATTTGGAACAGTTATTTATTTGTGAGTAGTTGATATGTACTTCATGCTTTAATGAAGTTACTAGTGCACCCAGCAATGCTTCGCTATTGTTTGATTTAATTTATAGCGTAGTAAAGTTATTCCATTTCATTACATTGACTTAAGTAATCGAATTGTAGAATGTTTTTAATGCGACTTAAGAATATACTACGCAACTTTAGATTTGTAGTTTGTAAACCTTTATAGATAATACAGTAAACTGTTTGTTTGCTTTTACCTAATCTAAAAGAACTGAGAGTTGTGAAGAATTGTAAAACACCTGATTCTAAATTAGCCAAATTGGTTGTAAATAAACATGTTTTTTTCATTGTAGGCCTAACCTAAAATTATGTTCAGTTTTTGATCCAACTCAGCTATTTTATATTATACGTTATGTAACAACCAAGTTCTGAATTGGATTCAAATATAGTAAGCATTTTTCGTTGAATTTTGTTTTTGTTTGCTTTAAGTTGTTCGATCTAAACTAAAAAAACTATTTTTTTTAATAATAATAAACTGATTATAAATAATGCTATGTAAAGTTGCTATGGTAATGAATGTAAAAAATCATGTGTTAGAACAACTATTATTTGTTTTTGTGAGTTATGGTCTTGAGTTCATAGAAAAAACGATGTTTAGTTTTTCCAGAATTTGAACATTTTCCGGAAAATTTTTCAAATTTTTCTTTATATAAAAACCTAGTTCGGACTATTAAAACAAAAAATAGCATTTCATTTTTATAATATAGATTATACATTTGAATCAACTGTTGTATCTGTTATTTTATTTTATTGGTTGCTATGATAATGAATGTAAATACATTCAAATAACAAGGCTGTGTTGGTTTATCAGTCTATGCCTAACCTAAAATTATTTTGTTTGTTTAATTTTATTTGCGTATTTTTCCTATATTTTAATAGCTATTCTGCTATTCGGGGCGGGGACAAACCCAACAAAGCAAAGATTATAAGCATTGGTTCAGCCGTTCTTGAGTTATAAGTGGTGTAACAAACCCAACTTTGTTTTATATAGATTTTTGGTTTAACCGACCATTTCATCCCTTACCCCAAAATGGGAGATTGAGAGGGTAATTCAAAAATCTTAAATACAAACCTCCATCAAGTGATACCTGAATTTAAAGGGCTTGATAAATGAAGAAGAATGGCACAATTAGTGGTCTCTATCTTAACCCTGTCGAAAATGGCGACCAGTCAAATTTTAAATATCCTTTGTTAACACAATTTTAATTACGTTACAAACACTATGTTCCAGTGGAAAGAATAATGGTTCTTTGCATGTTATTTAATAAAATCAGAGGGTCATTGAAAATCTAGTACTAAACAACTATTTACACAATTTAGCATAAGTTTAAGAGGAACGAATAAACTTGCAGTTTCTAGATACAGAAGGCGATGGTCTTCTACGTTGAAACCACAACTACTGATAACAATCCAGTGATAATAGTAACCAGTGATTTTGAGCATTTAATCTAAATTTATAATTAAGGTAAGTCTTTAGGTTTATTACAAATGAAATATATTGTAATGTACCTAGTTAAAAATCTGTATTAATAAGATGTTTTCAACTTTGACTGACTGCCATTTTCGATAGGGTGAAGATAGAGACCACCAATTAACGACATTCTTCTTCATTTATCAAGCTCTTTAAAATGAGGTATCACTTGATGGGGTTTGAATTTAAGATTTTTTTACTACCCTCTCGTACCCCATTTTGGTTTGAGGGGCGAAATGGTCGGTTACACCAAAAATCATCTAGCAGTGTCATATAAAGATACCCCGAAGCTCATTTATTTATTTCTACTTGTTCCAAAGTTAAGGGGGGGGGGGGCTTTTTGGACACCTGATATATAAATATTTTGAATAAAGTCCAAAAAATTTAAGACACGTAGATTCTCTTAGCACACGCAAGGACTATACATTATTTTTTAAATTTAGTAAATGAAATTAAGTAAAATTTGGAGTATTTCGTTAAATCAAGTCAAAACCAGTTTGCATTGCAGATGTACAGATAGTAGAGTGTTAAAAGGAAATCTGTATTTAATGTTGCGTTAAACATAAACTGGTATTGTCACCTTTAATTTGAATTCTGTACCATCTGATTTTTGTAATAGACAGGTAACCGAAAAGGTTAAGTTTTGTCTTCACAAACAAGCGTTATGTTGATACTTACTCAAAATTTATTAAAATTGTTAAAAACTAGCTATTGTAAAACGGATAAATAACACATCGACTCAAACTGTTACAATATGAAATGTATGTTACGTTTGATTACTTTATAAACCCACTTGGGAGTTGAAAGTTTTAAAACGAAATTATATGATGACCGTAGGGATTGATTTAAATACAAATGATTTTATTAAAGGCATGCTACATTTAATGTTTTATAAACTTACTAGCTGGCCCGACCCGGCTTTGCACGGATAGAGAAATCAAAGTTAAATGTTTATTAACACAAAATATATATCAATAAATATATTATACTATGCATTATTTATGAGGATTTTTAGTAACTTTGACACCCCAAACCCCCTAAAATTTCTATTTTTTTAAAACCTTTCTTAGCGAGCACCTATGGCGGTAGAGAAAGCTACATAATTTCATTACAATCCGTTCGGTGGTTTTTTTTAGTAACTTTGACCCATCCAAACCAACCTACAATTTCCAATTTTTTTGAAAACATTCTTAGCGAGCACCTATGACCCTAGAGGAAGCTACGTACCAAATTGCATTCCAATCTGTTTGGTAGTTTTGGAGAAATCGTGATGTAGTTACTTTCACACCCCCAAAACCCTCCTAAAATTTTAAATTTTTTTAAACCCTTTCTTAGCGAGCATCTATAACCCTAGAGGCAGCTACATACCGAATTTCATTCCAATCCGTTTGGTAGGTTTTGAGAAATCGTGATTTAGTAACTTTGACCCCCCAAAACCCCC
>JAGFPH010018877.1:0-15861 GCA_018207615.1 Philaenus spumarius
CGCAACGTGGTTAAGTCGCAACGTGGTTAAGTCGCAACGTGGTTAAGCCGCAACGTGGTTAAGCCGCAACGTGGTTAAGCCGCAACGTGGTTAATCGGGATTCTACTGTATTTTATTTTTGATAAGAATGAGCCAGAGCTTCTGATTTTTTAGTCATAAATTTTAAAGAGTTTATTTGAAAAAAAACTACAAGTCTTTACTCTAACTTATTCAAACAACCGATTGAGTGAAATCAATAGTAATAATTCTTTGAATTTTTTTCTTAAATACCAATGCTTAAATTGTGAAACTAACTTTATGTAAGTATAGCAACTAGTTATAAAAGAAATATATTTTTGTCTGTTTATTGTTTTAATATATGTAAGTGTATTGATGGCAAGTAAAGTTATTTTAATGTTGAAAATATAATTTTGATTTTTAACCCTCGTATAAGTTGTATCGATAATGATTTGGTCACTAAAAATCACCATCGATTTGTGTATGCAGAGGTAAGTTTTTTATTTTATTTGACGTGTATGAGAACTTGCATGCTCGTTCAAAATTTGTCTGTATCTCATACAAGTCCTCAAACTTGTGTACCTTAAAATACACTTCGTCCTGATCTTTCGACGAAGAATTTTCACCTGTGTCTTCGTTGCCACCATTATCACTAAATACGTTACCTTCAGGGTCTTGATGTGCCTGTGACCCTAGTGGGCATAGGTGTATACATAATACAAAAACATCAATTCTTCATCTATATATATAATTTTGTAAGCCGAATTTTGAGAGATTGTGGAAGCTTGGAAGGTCGTACAAAGCTGGGAAATGGCTCAAATTAAAGGTATTGACACGAAGGAGCGGAGGAAAATATAGGTTTTTCTCAATTCACAACATTTATAGGGTTTTGAGGAACTTAAAGTTACCAAAAATCTCCATAAGAAATACATTGCAATGAAACACAGCTGAGTATGATTTTATTTGTAAACAAACAAATATTTTAAAGAAATATAAAAATATTGCGATAAAAAAACGGCCGAGTACAAAAATCTCAATAAGAAAAACATTGCAATGAATAACAGCTGAGTATTATTTGTAAACAAACAAATATTTTAAGTTTGTTTCAATATAAATAGTTACATTTTCAAATACAAGCCACTTGTAATATGCAGGGTGATCAATTCACGATGGCCACCATTGGGATCTCGGAAACTATAAAAGTTACAAGAAACTTTAAATGGGGGAACTTCCCTACTTTTCTCTTGCATTAAAAATACAATATTAAAATTTCCAAAAACTCCGCAATTTTTCCAATATGGTGGCCAACTTATTTTTTTCAAATAGAAACCCCTATTTTGTATGATGAATTTTGCTTGGGGTCATAAGTTTAAGACATTTTTATTCTTTTGTATTTTTTCCTAAACCCAACCGTTTATGAGATACAGCCTCTCAAAAATTTTATATTTTATGTGATTTCTTTAATTGAGCCAAAATTGGGATCTCAGAAAGTAGGCTATTAATTTTACAGCAAACTTTAAAGGGGAACCTTTCCTTTGTTTTATGAGAAATTAAAAAATATGTAGTTAAAATATTTCTAAATGGCCGCCATTTTCCAATATAGCGGTCAACTTTGAAATTTCTTATGGAAACTCCTACTTTTTATGACGGATTTGGATTTTAAATGCAATTTTAAGACGTTTTTATTTTTGGAAATTTTTTATAAACATAACCGTTTAACCGATAGGAGCGCTGAAAGTTTCAGAAACTCTTATTTCAACAATAATTATTATTAAAGGCATGTTTTACCATTTATTTGCAAACAATAAAATTTAACTCAAAGTGCAATATTGTGTACAATGGAATGTTAAAAAGCTGTTGCAATTTCACAAATACTTTATTTTATAAAAAAAAAACATACTTAAATTACTGTTAAAAAATCGCTGACGCAACCACTATGTACTGTGTAGGAATTTAAGTACACAAACGACGCGGTAATGTTAAGACTATTCCATACGTTTCCATTAAGGTGCGTATACACTCTCGCGCCGTACAACATGCGCGGTGTGCGTGCCGCGCGTTCGCGGCACGTTGAAAGTTTTGATTTCAACGAACCTCCAGCGATCTAAAGAAAACCCGCGATCATTCTGACTTTGAGAACCTGCTGCAGAAGGTTGGGTTTCACATTTCTAAACAGGACACTTGTTTCCGCACCGCAATTTTACTCAAGACAGGGGTGTAAATAAATTATACGTACCTTTTTCTATTCGCTATATTGCTGGTAGTAATCACAGGCCTCAAAGTTGGGTTTTAATTTAAACAAATGTGAAATAGGCCTGAAGTTAAAATAGCCTTGGTTGTTATAAATAATGTAAATAAAGAATACCTTGAAATAATAAAGAAGTACCGGTAATTGATGATAAATATTTTTATTAAACTAAAGAATTTTAAAATTCACAACCTGCTGGCCATTTATTTATTGAAATTGAATTTATTTTCTGAATTCAGACTCACAAAGCAATCAACAATCAGTGCGCACGAAAAACTACACACCTCTCAAACACATGTCCAAATCTGATCTGCGAACACACAAAGGGTTCGTTGAAAAAACCGACAGAAGATGGATCGTGATGCTCCAACACCCCGTACTAACGACAAAAAATTGAGGGAAAGGTAAAGTAATTTTTTTTTACAGAGGTCTGCCGAAATATCCATTTTTGCTGATATTTCACGCCAAGCATCTGCTTTCATATTTTTATTAAAATGAAACTTGTTTTGAGGATCCCAAAGAATGGAGTGGTTTCTGTATGAATCTATTAATGTAATTAAATTTGCTTCAGAGCAATCCATCTTTATTTAATAACTGAGTAACCGGTATCTTGAATAATAACAATTACATGCGCGCTGAAAACGACAAACCTTTCACGCTCCCGTCCAAATATGATCGGCGAACCATCAAAGTGTTCGCCGAAAAAACCGACAGAAACTGGATCGCTGCGAGCGGCGCGCGCGCCCCGTACAAATCTGACGAATTCAATGCGCACGAGCGGCGCGCACACCACGCAGCTCGCAAGTGTGTACGCACCTTTAGATTATTCCCCCGCCGTGTGTTGGCCACACTAGTCCGTGATGCGGTGCGGGCACGGTGCGGTTATGTGTATCCCGACCTTTAGGGTCACTGCAATAGCTCATTTTTTGATACTTCTATGGTATTTTACGTTTTGATCGATTTTGGGGGAACCAAGCGAGCTATATGGTCGCGTAAAAAAGCGAAATGTGCAGAATAGCATGCTACATTTGTATATGTAGAAAAAACTCGAAAACAAATTCATTCTTGTAGGAAAATCTCAAAAAATAGTTACTTTCGGATAACAAACGTGCTTCCGATTGTTGGATTTTTTTCGCTAACGAACTCCTCCGAGCGACATGTGTACCAAACTTGAACTATATCGGACTTAAAATGCGGTCGCTAGAGTGCGAACACATATATACTCACATATATATATATATATACTTCGGCCGCAGATGGCTGCTTCGCTTCGCTCGAAGTTGGAAAATTCGTTAAAGAATCTAGTTAATCTTTGGCTCGTTTGTACATAGGTGACCGAGCATAAATCCGCTGTTTTATTTGGCAGCTGACTCAAACTCATTAAACATTATCTCCATAGATTAACATGGGAATTTTGAAAGATTGTGTGCCTGAGCTCCTTCTCGGGTGAATAGCGGCTGATTGGATCTTAAATCTGATGGAAAATCGTTAATTTGAAATTAATTTTTCTACAACTGTTGTATTTAACATTTTTTTCTATGTCTTACCGGTTTCTTACAAAACGCGATCAAATTTAAAAAATGAAAAAAAAATTAAAACATCTTTCCCTCCCAAAAGGTGCTTTCATAATTTAAAATGTTAACTTTTAGCAATGTGTCTGAAAGTTTCTCGCCGAGAGCTTTAATTCAAGTATGAGGTGGAGGGGGGTACGATTACGGGAAGTGCCGCATAGTTCATGTCAGTGAATCGGTGAACCGGTTTAACATGGAAATACAACCCCAAAATACTCAAGTCAAAATATTGTCACAACTCATAAACCAAATATGCGACATACACAAAAAGCCAAATAACGATCACTCACACAAGACAACAAAAAGGTCAATGACAAACAGTATTCCATTTCATTAAGAAATCAGAAGTACCACCAGACAGCCGGCAATTCACATGACGGAAACACAATGCCACTAACTTCAGTCAATGTTGAAACACATTGGACGGAGCCTCCCTTCTCGGATGAATAGTGGCTAAATGGATGATTTGATCTTGAATCTGACTGAAAATCTCTCGTTTGAAATAAAATTTTCTACAACTTTTGTATTTAACATTTTCTTCTATCTCTTACCGCTTTCTTACTAAACGCGCTCAAAGTGAAAAAATCTTTCCCGCCCGAAAGGTGCTTCCAAAATAAAATTAAAAAATGTTAAAATCTGGCAATTTCCCCAAAATTTTAAGGTTGAGGAAGGTCCGATTACGGGAAGTGCCTAATAATTAATGTCAGTGAACCAGTGTTACTGTTCAGCTTTATATAAGTAGATACTTCAGGTTACTTTTATCTTCTGATACAAACACAAATTGAGCTGGATTTAAGTGAAATAGGATTGAAACCATCATTTTCATTGTACTGAAGCTCAGTAACGTGCTGCCATCACACTGCAAGCAAACAAACCATTCTACGGAAGCTCAGTAGCGTGCTGCCGTCACACTGCAAGTAAACAAACTATTTCGAAGTATTAAAAAGAACCGTGTTCTTTCGACTATATGTAGGACGACTGTCATATTATCTGGGTTTATGTTTTGTAAAACAGGAAACATTAATTTTCACAAGACTGGAGGAACAGTAATTTAATAAACAAAATTTAAAAAAACAGTAACAAATTCAAAGGTATAATTCAATATATTTTTGCGATCTTCCTGTTACACTGTAGAGCATGGCAGTCTCGGGATAAAATATTTAACAGATAATAGACATCATCTTAAATATAGGCCTAATTAGACCTGTCTTACTTTGGTAGTTTAATTAATTAAATCTTACATTTAATTGTTAACTAGGGGAGATGGGCTTCGCGCTGTGCTTAGCTCTAAACATTTAAAACAAAATGTTATAATCTTATAAGAAATCAACCATTATAAAAGCGAGTGTATGTACGTGCGTAACATATTATACAACAGCTGATGGTTTCACCCATCATCTGTTATTCTTAAACAAAACCCAGCGTAGATTATACTTTAACGTTATGTTTACAACTTCTATCACTGTAATACAATTTCTTTTGTAGTTGATTTTTTAAATATGAGTTATATAATTAATACAGGTTATAGTACGTTGTAAGATTTGTTTTGAGCTTATAAACTGTGTATACATACAACCTTTTATCATCAAAATATTCGTTTATACAAATTTAAAGAAAATATACTTATTTGTTCAACTTTAGAAAACATACAAACATATTCGATTATTTCTTCACTATAATTAGACTAATAACTTCTAAATCGTTTTATCTATCAATGTGAAATAAAAAGCAATAAAAAAATAATATTTTTATCGTTCTTTAAGTACATAATAAAGTATATAAACAAAACATTAAAAAAATAGGCCTACAGTTTTATAATCCTTAATAATTGTACACATTTACCAAGTTAAAAATCTCCGCCAGCATAGTTAGGTAGGCCTCAATAAAGTTAGTTGTTTTAAAATAACATGTTTATTAATGATGCATCTTGTTAATCTGCCTGTGATTTTTCATGGGGTTTACTAGACTATACTGATATTATTAAGAGGTAAAATTTGTTGTTTTGTTTGGATGTAAGGGGTCATCTCTGGAACTACCGAACCGATTACAAAAATAGTTTTACTAACAAAAAGCTACACTATCCCTGAGTAACATAGGCTATAATTCATTTTGATAGAAACATTTTTTTACTTCAATATTTGTAAATTTAGTCGGAAAAAAATCTTAGGTTAGGCCTAGACTGATGAATCATCACATGTATTTACATTTATTACCATAGCAACCAATTGAATAAAATAACAGATAAAACAGCTGTTTGCTCCAATATTTTCATTAACAGATGATTTCAAACTGTGAAGCAATTATTTGTATTTCGAACTTTTAGGTTAGGTTTTTATTAAAGTGCAGGAATGGGCCTTGCTGGTTCGTTTAACTCTTATTAAGTGCTGTTATAATATATACAAAATAATTTGATTTGAACATTTAACATTAGATTAAACATAAAATCTTAGCTTTGGGGTTATTATTAATAATATTATAAAAATTCAAAATTGGTTTGTATGTAGGGGCTAATCTCTGGAACTATTGAATTGATTGAACAAATATTTTTACTAATAAAAAGCTACACTATCCTTGAGTAACATATGCTAGAATTAATTTTGATTTAAGTGTTAATACAATCTCTAAAACAATGATCATTAATTGTCATACTTTCCTTAAAGCTAGAGCGCTGAAGTTTTGTACATTTATTTCTTACTAGGGGAGACCCCTGCGTGCTCCGCACGCCAACCCCCAACGAACCTTCTAAAAACATATGTTATGTTTTATTTATAATAAATGTGTAAGATTAATAATAACCTCAAAACTAAGATGGTAAATAATGTTAAATGTTGAAATCAAATTATTTCTTATATTTTATAACAGCAGTTATAATAATGATTAAAAGGTCTACACTTTAAAACCCTAACCTAAAAGCTAGAAATACAAAAATAATAATTGCTTCAAATTTTGAAATCAGCTGTTAATGGAAATATTGGAGCAAACAGCAGCTATATTATCTGTTATTTTATTCAATTGGTTGCTATGGTAATAAATGTAAATACATGTGTTGGTTTATCATTCTATGCCTAACCTAAGAATTTTTTTCGCCTAAATTTACAAATATTGAAATAAAAAAATGATTTTATCAAAATTAATTATAGCCTATGTTACTCAGGGTTAGTGTAGCTTTTTTAGTAAAACTATTTTTTCAATCGGTTCAGTAGTGCCAGAGATTACCCCCTACATACAAACAAACTAACAAAAAACAAACAAACAAACTTTACCTCTTTATAATATTGGTACATACAACATAAAATTTTTTTATCATAGGTTGACATTCTGTGGTGTGCTGCTAAGGCGTGAAAATGTAATAAAAGTGTTGATTGTTATACTTTCCTTAAAGCTAGAGAATAAACCTGTAATAAATTAAGGAATTTAAAAATAAGAAACCACTCTGTTACATCCTAATTAAAATAAATAAGACATATTAGAATTTAATAGTAGGGCCTATTTATATAAAATAACTTGTTTGCATTTGCTTCGACGCGAGTCACCACTGGGGTTGGCGAGCGAAGCGAGCAGGGGGCGGAGCTCTCTAGTCAGATATAATTCTACTTACGAAAACAGCTGCTATTGTAACATTCATGTCTGTTTGGTACATTCAAATTAAAAGGTAGGCCTACAAACTCGATTTGATTTTTTTTTATTTATAAAAATACTGCAAAAGCCTTCTGAATCCCTGTAAGTTAAAGACTGCACAAAATTAACCCACATCTCCCACAACAATCAGTTTACGGATGAGCCAGGTTCGTGTCGGTGTTTTAGGTTATGTTCTGTGTAACTAATCGTGTACACTTATTTAGTAATGTTTGTGCTAAAGTGTGTTTATCCTCGTAAGTTTAACTTTTATTAGCGAATTTCCATAGGAAAAATGAGCTATTGCAGTGGCCCTTATGGTAAGACCCAAGGTCGGGAGTAGCAAATGAGCACCGATCATGGTCAACAGAACACTTTTTGGAGTGTCATTAAAAATCATATATACATAATATTGAGTATATTTTTTCTTGTTTTTTATATTCAATGGATGCTGCAGTTTTTCAAAAAGTACATAAAACACGCTTGTATTCAAATGAAAGTTCGTGTCAAAAGTCATAGCAATTGGTGAAGAACTTTCGGAGATTATCGATTTTGAATAAAGCACATTTACATTTTTATTTATATAGATAGATAGATAACCCTCAGGACGTTTTGTATTGAGGCTATTGGTAAACAGAGACACCTTTTAGCGAGGCTAATGTGGACTACCGGGAACCTAGCTGTCGTTACATATAGATGACATTAAATATTTAGAACGGCTTCTCGTGACGTTGCAATAAAAACCCATAAAAAGACTTTAGACTCGAGACGAGACCTGCTAGCATGGCTAATTTAATCGCTGAGTTGAGAGCTTCGCAAATTAAATTACCCGAAGGAAAACCTGAATAAAACACAATCGTGCTTCGACGCGAGGGATGTAAAAGCATAGAATGTACGAATTGGAAATCGGTTAGGTTATTGAGAAACTAGTTGCCTGTTTTCCTTACTATTTAGTTACTAGTAAGCCCCCGTGAAAAATCACTGGTTGATTAGTTATATACACATAAGAAATACATCATTTAAAAAACAACATTAAGCTTTACTTATCTAGGCCTAACCTGGCTATGCTGAAGTTGATTTTTAACTCGGTAAATGTGTACAATTTGTAACGTTCACACTAAATTTGCCCGATTACTTCTTTTTGACCTACATCTACACTTTGCGGTTGCATACACTTTTCACTGCAGGGGCTGTAGTACACCGCTTAGACACACCGCCGCAGCACTTACCTGACCCATAGCGGAACACGAGGGACCTTGCTTTCCTAACTCAAAGCGCAATTCGCCATTTTGTTCATTAGTGAGATAGACTTTCAACGCGATCACTAGGTCACGTCTTGCCTGGCGACTTGTAACATGTAGTTCCATTCTTTCTTCTACAATATGAGTTAATAGCTGTATACCAGGTAAAATTTCTATTTTTTCTTAATGTGTAGCATGTAGTCTGCGATGTCTGAATTTTTACAATAATTGCAAATGTCATTTACTATTAGTTGCCGTTTGTTATGTGTAAGCCATTGTATTTTGCAAAAGCAATTTGTAAGTTAATTAACCATATAAATTTTGATATTTTGTAAAGCCTACAACTATTCTAAATAGTCTAAACAGTGATTTTAATAATTAGCCTGGAAAAATACATAATTTAAACTAAAGTGAACCCATGTGTGATTACCTACAAGTTATATTTTGTGCTCTAAAGAGTTCCTGTAAAAGTATAATTCAGCCAGTCAACTAAAAACAGTATATTTCTTTTAGTTTGCCAGAGCCAAAGTGTTAATCTGTACCAATTAACTTTCATCTTAATTACCAGTGAAACTTATAAATTATTAATTCAATCTAGATCAAATAGACACGTCGAAACAGATTACAGCATGCCTGTTGTAAACGTGCTGTAATTTTATTCTAACATGATAATTTATTTTCGACTATTTTAAAAACAACTAATGCCTACATTATGTTCTGATTCTTTAGAGAAAATCTGGTTCAACTTCTGGTTTAACTGCCTAGTTTAACTTCCTGGTTTAAGTTTCTGCTTTAACTTCAACTACTAACGAACATGCAGCCTAATTAAAAGTGACTTCACCTTCGCTGCCACCGTTTTCGTCTATGCTGTTTTACAAAAAGTGCTATCAGTTAACTAACAAATTATTATAAAAAATAAAAACGAAAAGGCTATTTTTTAATCAATATGAACTCATATTAAGCTAGCAAACTTAGTGACTTTTCTAAAATATAAAAAAAGGCTATTAAATATCTTAGGTAATTAAAATAGTATGTCTCTGTAATATATATATTACTTATTAAATAAAAAGGGCGGCGAGGTACCTACTTTTGACACCACGGACTCCAAGCGTCAGAAATCAAAATTCTTTTTTTTTAATTATAATGACGTCATGATTCTAATAATACTTTAAGTACAAAATTTTACATTATTTTATTTTGTTTATACTTTTGGAATTGCTTTTTTTTTATTACATACAATGCGCATATTTTCTTTTAATAAACGTTGGCCAACATAAAATATACCGAATAGTTTGTAAGTACTATTATAAACTAATCTTTAAGACCATTTGTACCATTTTTAAAGTTTAATTTCTTGGATTAATTAAGTAAATTAATATTTAAATATATAATTATATACAGGGTGGGCTTTTTCTTTAATTTTGTAAGGGAGGGAATTAATTAAATCAATCTGTTATTTTGGGGCGTATACAATTTCATTATTTTTATATTAAGGGCGTATCAATTTTTTTTAATAAACTAATGTTATTGTTATAAATGTGTACATTAATTGTATTTATCCAATAACCTGTCAAGGAGAATTTCAGATATCTCGACTTCGGAATTAAGGTAAGACATGCGTCCGGTATATTTTTATTTTTATAAACTTTCTGTATGTGCCATCCATATTTTGAGCCCAGTACGGATTCCACATAGTTTTTACTTTTGGATGGTAACAAATTATAAGGATTATAAAACTGCAGGCCTATTTGTTAAAAAATTTTATTTACAAAAGTTATTATATATTTTAAAGAAAGATAAAAATACTATCTTTTAATTGCTTTTTATTTCATACTGATAGATCAAATGATTTAGAATTTATTAATATTATAGTGCAGAAATTAATAATCAAATTTTTATTTATATGTTATACGAAGATGTACGAATGTTTCCGAAGTTAAACAAATAGGTATCTTTTCTTTAATTTTGAATAAACAAACATATCGATGATAAAAAGGTTTTATTTATATACAGTTTATAACCTCAAAGCAAATATTACAACGTATGTTATAGCATACATTAGTTCTATGACTCGTATTTAAAAAAGTCAACTTCACAATAAATTATAACGATCGAAGTTGTAAACATAACCCCCAAACTATAATGTACACTGGGTTTGTTTAAGTATTACAGATGTTGGTTGAAATCAGCTGTTATATTATATGTTACTCACGTACACATACGGAAGTACAATCGCTTTTATAGGAGTTGATACGGTACAACTATATTGTTAAAAAAAAAAACGGAAATTTGTAGGTTTGATAGAATAAACTTTGAACACAAAATCTCTCAAAACTAATAAGTTCATTAACTCAAACGCGTTTCAACGACAAAGTCGCCATCTTCAGTGATGCACGAGCTACAGTAGTCAAACTATAACTAATCTAAACAGTGTTTCATGACCCGCATTTATACAGAACTCAAAGGGGCGTGGCTTAAGCTACGTTACATTGGTAAGGCGTTGACCATTGCCTAGCGTTATTATAACTAGCCTAACATTAACAATATAACTAAACAAGTTACTAGCCTAGTAATAATCTCATACAACACATAGTTTTATATTAATAAAGCATTTTGTATGGGTCCTAATTCATTATTTACAATCATTTTACTATGTTTGTTAATATAAAATGTTTCTCAAGCATCTACTGTGTTAAGTTTAATTACATTTTTCAATAATACAGAGTTTTATATTTTAAAATGATGGTTGTCATCTAAATCCAAATAATGTTAAATAGCAGATGAGTTAATAAATGTAATAGTTGTAAGATTATGTGTATAGGCTAAACTTTATTCTATCGAGTATATTATCTTCTCATAAGTCAAGCTCATAAGACTAGGTATATTAAGTTTAGACTCAATATAAATAGTCTTAAATAGTTCTTTATGTGAAGGTTTGTTTATTTTTTTCTGGATGGGGGGGGATTCATTAGAGAACACGTACCCCCTGGTGTACAGGATTCACAGTTAATCCAGTATACAAAGTAACCCTAACCTCAATTTCCTGTGCAGGCAGTACCTCCATTCTGGGACCGCTCTCAGCATTACTTCAGAGTGGTCCTTTAATGACCATAATGGGCTTCTTCTTTTACGTACTGCCTGGAGACAATTCTACAGCCTGGATTCTGTATTCTTTTACCGCAGAATGCAAGGTCGTAGCCACGAAAACATTTCGGGAGTCAGGAACGGGAATTATAATTTAAACCATTGTAACACGTTCACTGCTAAGGAGGAAGGACGCACATGTGAGCACTGAACACTATGAGAAGCGGATAACACACAATGCATTGCGTGCTTCACACGAAAACCCTTGTATTGGGAGTATTTCCATTACACATTGCATTGCGTGCTTCGCATGTCAACCCCCGTATTGGGAGTATTTCCAATACACAAAGCATTGCGCACGCAAAACCCCCGTGTTGGGAGTATCTTCAACACATAAAGCATTGCGTGCTTCGCACGCCAACCCCCGTGTTGAGATTATTTAAAATGCACAGTGCATTGCGTGCTTCACACGCCAAAACCCGTATTGGGGGTATTTTCAATACACATTGCATTGCGTGCTTCGCACGCCAACCCCCGTATTGGGGGTATTTTCAATACACAGTGCATTGCGTGCTTCACACGACAACCCCTCGTATTGAGATTATTTCCAATACACAGTGCATTGCGTGCTTCACACGACAACCCCCGTATTGGGATTAGTATCCTCAACACACAAAGCATTGCGTGCTTCGCACGCCAACCCCCGTGTTGGGAGTATCTTCAACACACAAAGCATTGCGTGCTTCACACGCCAACTCCTGTGTTGGGAGTATTTTCAATACACAATGCATTGCAGAATGTTTTGTCATGAGTTTTCAAAGCATAATAAAACAGACGTTTTCATTGAAACAGTCTAGAGGTTTAATCTAGACACTATCCTGTTGAGATAAATTTGAAGATAAAAGTTAACAAAATAAAAAACAGTCATGTCAATGCTTTGTGAAAAAAACTTGTTTTTGTTTTCCTCGCGCATTTTTCTGCGAACTGTTTTATTTACGGGAATTGTGTACTTCAGTATGTCTAGTGAACTGCAGATTGTCACTGTGAAAAGGAAGGAAAAGTGTAGACGAGAAAACTGAAAGAGGAGTGCCAGAAGTTTTTGGACACACAAGTGAATACCGAAGATTTAATTTGAGCAGTTGAACAACAATCCGCAATTTGTGACGCCAGTTCTGAAGCTTACAGTAATAAGCAAATAAAACTGAATGCTTGTTAACTAATATGGTTAGCAGGTTCAGACTACCCCGAATATCCTTAAAAAGATTACATGTGTATAATATTAGAAATGTTGGATAAGTCAAATGTAGCTGAAATTGAATTATGTATTCAGCAAAGGTCTTATATAAAAGACAATAAGACAAAGTTATTAAATTTATTAAATTGCCCAAGAGGTTTGCCCTACAAAGGCTTAACAAAACAAACTCTTTATCCAAGCTTAACCTTAATCGCCGTGTAATCCATACGTTTTGACTTTGGCAGATATTGTTCACTTCTATAATCCCCAGAAGACTGTTTACGTTATCGACAACCTGAAGTTCAGCCCACGTCATTCAGGAACTTTGTTTTTATTCGCTACAGTTTATGGTTATATTTTGCACATTCAGTATTAGTCTTAGTACAGTTTTAAAAGTGCAATAACTATATAGTTATTGTGTAGTTATAGATAGTGTACCTTTTTATTAGTAAAACTGTTTTTTTCAAACGGTTCTGTAGTTACACTACCCCCTGCACACAAACAAATTTTACCTCTTTATGATATTATGGCAGATAATTACCATTTATAGTAGTCAAACCAATTCCTTTATAGTTTGTACATACACTGCGGCGCTGTTTCGCCGTTCACTGCCGGCTTCTTCAGGTGTAGGAAGTCAACACAAATAAAACACATAACACTTCAGTCCCCGTTCGGAAGCACATAAACTATGCCATGGCCACGCCGGTACTACAATTGACGAAGAGCTAGCCTCCGATAAATTTTATTATGTTTTTGGTGTCGTTTTATCGTGTGTGTTCAGTGTAGTTGTGTGTTTTATTTAAGTGTTAAGTTCCTACACCTGATGAAGCCGGCTGTGAACGGCGAAACAGCGCTGTAGTGTAACAATCTACAAATTATAAAGGAATTGTTTTTACCACTATTATCAATTACTGTTATTGTTTTTATAAAGTGTATAAGCTACATTTATTTTTATTTTTTATCCGTTAAAGTACTATTTATATTTAAGAAATTTATTTTGTAAATGTTTGTAATTTTGTATCGGGGTCAGGAGGAAGATAAATAGTCCTAACCTCGCCTAAAAAAAAAACAATAATTCGACCACGCATCTGAACCGCTGACGTGAGCTGAGCAAATTTCCAAAATTAAGTTTATAGGCCTATGTTTTAATGTTTCAACCGACAATTTAGGAAATAGGTCTATTCACGACGGTCGGCACTGAACAGCTGCAAAATAGTCCGTATGCCATTCCGCGTATTGGGAGTATCTTCAATACTCAATGGATTCGATGCTTCGCACGCCAACCCCCGTATTGGCGACGTACACGACCAACATGTGTACCAAATTTGGACCAAATCGGGCTTAAAATGCTGCCGATAGAGTGCGAACACACACATATATACGAATTTTAATGACCCCCAAAACGTGTTCTGGGGACCGTGATCGGTGCTTATTTCCTACTCCCGACCTTATTTCTTACCATATGGGTCACTGCAATAGATCATTTCCCCGTGCAAAACAAACAAAAAAAAAACTGAAAAAAGTTGTGTGGGTTTTGTGGCTCCCAAACATCGTGCTCACCAACTGGGACGGTGCAAGTCTGATTACGAGTACTTGGGACCAAATGAATGTATTAAATCGATTTCCAGACTCCCGTAATTAAGTCCTGGCAAATCGCAATTTACTTGCCTAATATACTTCGTTTTGGCCTTGTGCCAATGTTGTTATTAGATTCTTAAAGAATGTCATTCATTTTAAAAGAATATCATTCATGTGTCCAAGAGTCGGTTGTGGACGTCTGACCATCACATAATTGCTTCCGTCCTTTCTCTCTCCCTCCCTCTCACTCGCACTTATAAGGTAGATCGAATGAATTTATTTCGGCTCGGTTTTAAAGTGGATGTATTTATTCGTACCTTTTCTTTTCTTATAACATCGATCCACCTCAGTAGTTCCGCTTTAATATTGACCTACTAACCTGGTCTCCTGCCAATGTTTACGCATATCAGCTGTTTTGTTGTCCTACGTTATTACTGAGTTTCCATTGGAAAGATGTGATGAGCTATTGCAGTGACCCTTAAGGCGAGACTTAGGGTGAATGTGCACCTATCATAGTCCCCAGAATAAGTTTTTGGGTGTCGTTAAAAATGCTGTGCATAATGTGTTCGCACACCTAATTTCTGTAGTTTTAAATCCTATTTGGTCAACATTCGGAACACACGTTGGTTTTCTGAGTCGCTCAGACGAGTTCGTCAGCCAGGAAAATCCAACGACCGGAAGCAGGGTTTTTTTTACAGGAAGTAAAATTGTTTTGTGATTTTTCGTACTGGAATGGCAGTTTTTTGGGGGTTTATCTAAAAATAAACGTATGAAATTATTCTGCACATTTTGTTTTTTACACGACCCTATAGCCTGACCAGACAATGTACTGAAAAATAAATAAACGTTTGCCTAGAGCTCCGATTTGGACGCAGTTTTCTGCATCGTGTTCAGAAAAATACCAGGTAAAAGTCTACATACGACCAGTTTCGGGAGAACGCGAAATGCATCGCGAGTGCATAAAGTGCATTATTTCTTGAAAACCTCTAAAAATGGATGAAAAGCTCGATTGTTTTTGTTGGCATTGATATCTTTTCTGACCATGTGAAATTCCCCCGATGCACGAGGGGTCTCTGGGGTGACGATGGGTTGGGGGAAATTTGTGAAGTTGTGACAGAGACTTGAAAATTTCCTCTCGGGGGTTTCTGGGGGTGCTGATTTCAATTCTGACCATACGAAATGCCCCTGGGGCACCGGGATGGTTCTGGGGGAGGGGGGTCGATACATTATAACATAGACACCAATTAGGTAAAAGTCTACATACGACCAGTTTCGGGAGAATGCGGAATGCAT
>JAGFPH010018878.1:0-15859 GCA_018207615.1 Philaenus spumarius
TTTTTACCGTGTTTTTATGGTTCGGGGTTTTCTTAAATTAAACTAATATAAATATAGATAGGCCTATAGGAGCGGCTATGAGTTGATAAGATACTGATTGTATTACATTCCTTATATATTTTTTCTCGATTGTATAAATTCCATCAAGTAATACTAGCTGATTCATAAGTCAATATAATCCATTGCATCAGCTCTAATGGATATTCTCATAGAGGCCGATCTTGCAACTGCTACTTGAACCACAGATTAATTATTGTGAGATATATTCATAAAAATACAATTAGGACTACAGATGTAGGATAGGCCTAATTCATTATATCAAACATTTTTTTGGAACTATTAAGAAACATTGTTTAGGCTGTATTTTAAAAATATTTAAGACTAACTTAATTTATGGATATTTAGTACTAATTGAACTACTCCTAAATGGAACTAGGCTAAACTCATTAACACTAGACTTTTACAACACATTTTTAACAAACTGTGAGGGCCTACTAAGTAGTAAGCAACAAATTATCAGGGCCGATCCTAGAAACTGATTAAAGACTTAGGCCTACTCAATATTTGTATAATAACATAACATTTAAGATAGCACAGAGGGCGACTAAAATTAATAAAAACATTGAATATACAAGCATTAATGATCTTGTGGCATAAGTTTACTATTCGACCCTAGCCTAATATTTTTGCAGACAGCAACGTTGTTTTACATTCTACTGTTAAATGTTGAATACAGGTAAATATACTGTGCGACTAAATACTATAGGTTAGAACCTTTCAGGTTTTTTTTTTAATTATTATTCTTGCATTTCTGTTGTCATAGGTTAGCCTAAGATCGAATAGTAAACTTGTGCCGATCATGTATAGTGTAAAATACAGCATATAAAAAATTGTAAATCTTCAGCAGGTGATGTGGCAATATGAACAAATATGTAGGCCTAAAGGCTGGATAAAACTTATTCCTAAAAGGCCTACCCTAGTTTTGGATAAAATTTCAAATCACACTGAGTAAAATTATCAAAACAGTATAACAATTTAAATCAATCCAGATTTAGTTGATTGGAGATTTATCTATTAATTCTAGGCCTACTTTTACTTTTAAACTAGGCCTACTGTGAAACCTTCCCTGCTTAGGTTAGGTTTTAGGAAAAAAATATTTGTTGCTAAATGATCCATAAATTTAAAATGGGTCAATGATGAATACTATTTTTTTGAATTTAAATCAAATTCAGCGAAGGAACGATGGAAAATCCTAAAATATAGGCCTTATGGCATTTGCATCATGATTTCTAAGAGCTGGCCTATGCTAAAAAAATTAACAAATGCTATTTTAGGTTGGTAGAAATACGGTAATATCCGATCAAAAATAACTAAAACAAATAAATATTGTCATGTTAATTCATCTTAAACAATTATTATAACTTTATACTTGAGTGTTATTACTATAAAAGAAAACCGAAATTAATTTGTTTCTTAGGCCTTCTACCTAGCCTATTCAAGTCAAATTATAAACCTAATAGAACAAGAAGGGCATAGGCAAGTTTCTCAATTAAAAATAGTTCAACTAATATTTAATTGTATGTAGTACAATAAGTATAAATAATACCGGATAAACACTATTTCAACATTTTATTAAAATGTCCACATGGCAAATTAGAGAACAGAACACTACTTGTAATTCCATATGGAGGTCATGCGAAGTATAAGAAAATTAGAACGAAGTACAAAGATAATCAAAGCATTCTCAATATTCTAAGGAATCATAATAACTTACGATTTACTATATCACCAGCCATTTTATATTTTGTGACAACCAAATCTTCCGCGATGGTTTTCTCGACATCTTCCTTGTCAGCCATGTTTTTATCTCCAACTACAGAAGTCTCCAAAATTCCAGCTACCAGAAGGAGAGATCACGTGACACGAAATAGCGCCAAGCGTGGTACAGATTGCGTGGGGCATAGGTTTTTGGATTCTAAAGTAACCTTAAATTTATTATTTGTACAATAGATCTAATTAATACATTTTGAAGCCATCAATTACTATGATAAAAATTTTAAAAAACATTTGATTTACCCTACTACTAAATACTTCCTAAATTCAGTCTTATATAAATCTTCGAACTTTTGAATGTCAACATAGTACAATACAATATGACCTGATGTTTACGTTGGATAGAATCATTTTTTATTTGATGAACTAATTTATTTGACTTTTATAAAATAAAGTAGATTTATTATTAAAATATTGTATTTGTAATACATCAGCTATATTTATTTATGATACAGTATATGGTTGGCAGTGGTTAGTGGGTAATTCAAATTGGAAAAATTATTTTGAAGATTCACAGAGATTAGACAGAAACATAATTGACTACTGTAATCAAATAATTAGACCAGGCAAAGTACTGAAAAATAAATAAATGTTTGCCTACAGCTCCGATTTGGATGCAGTTTTCTGCATCGTGTTTAGAAAAATACCAGGAAAAAAGTGTACATATGACCAGTTTCGGGAGAAAGCGGCAATGCATAGCGGGTGCATATTTTTTTTTTGAAACCTCTATAATAAAATAAATGTAGTTTATTATTCTGCACATTTTATTTTTTTACCCAACCTTACATCTCGCTTGGTTCTCCCAAAATTGATCAAAACATAAAGTACTATAAATGTACACAGTGGAATGAATGAAGCAGCATGTGAACCAGGGCAGAGTTACAAACAAATTCTACTAATATTGTTCGTACACAGAGCAGTTACTCAGCACTTTCGTGAGTTGAACAATTTCCCAAATAGTAAGTTGTAGGGTTTCTTGTTCATATGAAATCGTTATGAATTAGATTTGGCGTGTCCCAATCTGATTCGACATAGAGTTACTATGTTTACGCCTCCAGTTACAATCGTTGAACCACGGAACTTGTATTTCTTGCTGGTTGTACATCTTTGCACCAAAGTGCTTTAATTACATTTCAAAAATCTTCTATAACCTGTTTATTCTGTAATGAATCCATCAATAGCAGCTTGTTTTGCTAGCTTATCAGCACACTCATTTAGTGACAACCCTACATGGCCAGGGATCCATTAGAAGACTATTTCTATGCTGGGGGTTTTTATTAGTAGGAATGTAATATTAAATACCAGGTTTTCTCTAGATTTCATCTTCATAAAGCTCTTAACCCTTTGCGCTCGAAAGGCCACTAACAGTGACCATACCCGACTCTTAGACAACTCGTATTATTTCCAGTGAACTTAGTCTCTCAGGTCGCATGGCCACCGAGGATGGCCGCTCTTATGTCGGCATGTACTTGGCTATTATTTTGACTGGACGGCATCACCAGCTCGGAATTGTTTTGTTGAATTCACTTGACATGAAAGTAAGTATGTTAGAGCAAACATGAATATTTTATTAATAACCTCCGTTTAGTGACAAATATTACTTATTTGAAATAAAAAACACAGGATTGCTTAGTATTTTAAACCTCGTAAAGACGTTATATTTATATTATATAAATAACATATGAAAAAAATGTGGGATACAACTAATAGTCATATTTTTAAATGACAAACTACAATATATAAAATGTTTTAAAATTGTACACACTTACATTATAACCTAATAAATTTAAATTATCCATTTCCTTAATTTTATAATTATCAACCATTTATTACAACACTATAAACAACTAGCACAGTACTGAGTGAAAATATAAAGGCTACTAGTAAATCCCTGTGAAAAATCACAGGCGGATTAATTAGATATACATCAGAAAAACATCATTTATACAAAATACTATTTAAACAGCACACTTTATCTAGGCCTACCTAATTATGCAGACGGGGATTTTTAACCGGTAAATGTGTACAATTATAAGGACTATACAACTGTAGGAATATTTGTTAAGATTTTGGTATATTATTATATATATTTAAAGAAAGATAAAAATATTATCTTTTAATTGCCTTTTATTTCATATTGATAGATCAAATGATTTAGAAGTTATTAATATTATAGGCTATATTATTGATTGAAGTTGTAAACATAACCCCAAAGTATAATCTACGCTGGGTTTTGTTTGCGTATTACAGATGATGGGTGAAATCAGCTGTTATATTATTAAGTTAAACAAATAGGTATTTCTTCTTTAAATGTTACTCCACGTACGCTCGCTTTTATAGAAGTTGATATTATTGAGATCAACAAAGCTGGTATAAAAAGAGGAAAGTAATCGTCCGTTGTTCACAAAGATCAAGAGTTTCTCTACAGATTCCAGCACTTTACACATAAAATAATATAATTTTGTAAAAAGAAACATGTTTCCATAGGTACGTAATGCTATGTGCACTCATGGTGACCATTCGAGTGTTTGCAGGATTTTGTATTGGTCACTCTGAGTGGTCGTACGAGCTTGGAGGAACAAGACTACGAAAACAATTCCAAGCTGATACAGAAAATGGTATGGCCATTCGGCCATACGACTCCAGAGGAACTTTTTTAAAAACGTTCTTCGAGCGCAAAGGGTTAATCAAATACAGGCTCGTTTAAGAGTAATTTGTCTCATCAAATATCAGAGGTTTCTAGTCTAAAGATTTAGCAGGCTGTAGTTCCAAAAACCTCAAAAAAACACTGTATTTAAAAGGGTACAATAGGAAGGATTAGGTTTACTTGAAAGGAAAATTGAAGATATTACTGGAAAAAACCCATAAATATGTATTGTGTACAAGCAGGCATAATTTATTGAAACAACAATTATATGCATTATACATTAATATATGAGGCACAATATGAAACTATTTTAACAAACTTAAACATATTATGATACAAACAAACCAATAAAAAATAAGTTTATACAATAATACAATTGCATACGTATATTTTGAAGGTACTATTATCAAGACAAAGATAGTTTGAAAACTGTTTCAGGCAGGGCCGTCGCATCACTTTCATAAATTTGTTGGCAAACTTACAATATTTTAAAAACACCTTCTGGAACGAAGTTCCTTAACATGAGTTGCAGTAGGAGTTAACAAATAGAAAATGTAATGCTTAACGAAAAAAGTGTTATTAATTTAGAATTAATTTTTGATTGTATCCAAGTCACTGATTTAATAAAAGGATAATATGTCCGTCTATGTGACTTTTTTTGTAATATAAGCAGTGTACTTACTTTACATATATTGTTGGCTGACGCGTTTCGGAACTAGTTACATCTTTAGAATATCGCTCTATTGAGGTCGTTAATACATTGAAATAAATAAATTACAGTACAAAACAACGCATATACACGCGCACAATAACACAATAACACAAATAATACAACCGCGTGTGCACACCATCGAATACTTTTAACTACTGAGGATACGTGGATTTATAAGATCAATTGTAACGGATGTGAGTGTTTTTATATAGGTCAGACAGAGAGGCATTTCAAAAAACGATATAAAGAACATCTTACAAATAACAGCAAATTATGCCAAGTCTAATTATGCACGCCACATTATGGAAGAAACCCATTCATATTCTAACTTTGAAACGAACTTCCAATCATTACATATATGCAAAAAGAGCAAACAAATGGACACCCTTCAGGAATACGAAGTATATAAAGCACAGTTAAAAAGTCCAGAACATATTGAACTTTAAGTCTAATTTCTTGTATGACTTTGCTAGGAATACAGTAAGCGGTGCTACAAGTCAGAGATCCCGCGTATCCTCAGTAGTTGTATTTACGTCAAAACTTTGCTCTATGTACATAAAGAGACATGAAATTTGGTTGAAATTTTCTATCTGAAGCCAAATTAACAATTTCAGACCCGTACTAGTAATTTTGAAGATGAATCTATTCAAATAAATTTATGCAGTAACAATTTGTTTGATTTTATTTAAGTTTTGTAACTAAACCTTAACTTATTTAACTTATTTAGTTAAAATTAATTGTCTTATGAAACTGCCTCGTGCAGATCTCTAAAACCTTATCGCCTTATCGGATTGGCCCCATTTCTGATCTCAATTGTCAACGCTGGTATATTTTTTAAATGTATAAAATGAAATTAGTACCTATGTTTGGTTTAGTCACAATACCAAATACTATTGATGGAAAATTAAACGTAAGTGTTGCAAGTGAAACTTGTTTGCGACAAAATATTATTTAATATTCCACAAGATCTTTAAATGTTTGTTGAATATATGACACGCTGTTACATTCTTACGAACTTAAAACAAGAATGTTTCTCTAAGGAGAGTATCTTGTTTAATCTGGCCCTTGTCAAACAGCCATTGCAACGGCCCTGGAGGACAGACTACCTACATTCACATACTTCAGGATACTGTTGAAAATATGAAACAACCAGTAAAGAAAAACTAATCTAAACTAAATCAAAACCTACAATGATTTGTAGGAACAGTAACCACAGCTTTTATGATTAAATAATGTACAATATTTAAATACAATAAGATATTCAACATCTGAAAGTTCAAAACACTTGCTGATGCTTATAAGTCAATACGTTATTCTTTGCTGACTACAACATATTTCTCCACTCTAATTAAATATTCCTAATTAAATCTTTTAAGTAGATACTCACAATTCTTAAACAAATAATGAATTTGAATTTAACATACATCATGTATGCAATGCCAGGACGAAACAGTACTACACAGTCCTCTTCAATATAACTTATGTTCTATTGAATTATTTTGAAGATAATCGTTTGCAATTTGCAGGAAATCATTCACGAATATCTAAATTATAATTCATAGATGACAAAAACGGTAAATTATCAATTTGAATTAAAGATATTTGCTTAAAAACAAGACGGAAAACATGATTTTCAGTTGAGTCACTTGATAACAGTAAAACATCGGGGCGAATTTTATTATCTACTGATTATATATTGGATCTTATTGGAAATGTTAATGTCATGTGCACATGGCGGAAATTAAAAATAAGACCACCATTGGTAAAAACATAAATGGTATATTCTAGTCGTGCTTCAGCGCCTTAACTACAATATCATAGGACTTAATTTTTTTTAAAATTATTTTTAAAGGCGAAAAACCTGGGTGGTTATCATCGTCTTTCATAGGACTCCGCTCACTGAATTTGAAGCGTTTACTCAAGTGGTACTACACAACAAGTAGTAACACAAACTCTCCCAAAACCCTTGACAACCTAAAACAGTCTAAAATAGAAGAGATATACTGGTAAAATCAGTAGTAATAGTTACATAGATGGATCATTACATAAAAGGTATTTCAAGAATCAATTAAGATTAAGCGCACATTGGATATGTATTTGTATGAAATTAAGTCGCACGAATACATTCGAGCAATCCTGACAGTAGCAATGAGGTAAATGCTCACAGACTTTATACTACAAAATAAGTCCTACATCCAATTCATTCTCGTCTTGTTATTTCACAAAATTTTGCGGACAAACTGCAAGCCAAATGGATGTCATGAAGTTAATAACGTTAACACACAAGAAAATAGCTATGGAATCAAAGGTATTTATTTCAACTATCAAAACCAGGAATTTCAACGCAATTGTCAAAAGGACGTAGCGAGGGAAATTAATATTTTACATGTTTGTTAAATTATCTTTATGAACATTATTAGAATGTCTTTTTATTTTAAGTTATTACATTCATGTATATTTGTTCTAAAACTAAATAAACCTGGCATGCCTGTCAAATTATCGATTATGATGTTATATAAAACCAATTTAATGATTTACAGATTAGGCCTACAAATTGAATAATTCATGTTGAAAATAAAGTTGATTCAAACAATGAAGATTGCATCGGAAGAAGAGACGACACGATTCTCTTCTCATCAAGTTGTCACTACTAGCTGTGAAATAGTCGATTCGTGTAACAGTTTACATAGAATTTGAACATGTTAAGTTCTAGTCGCTGGGTCGTGCTACCCTAGTGGTTACCTAGTTGCTGCGACTAATTAGGCCACATTAAGTTGAGATTGTGCTATTACTAATTTTGCATAAAAATTTTATTACTGTGAATGATAAAGTAGAAAGAAAGAATAAAATCAAACAGGATAAAGGTATTCAAGCCATCAAATACAGACAATCTGCTTTTGGTACACATTTTTAACTGCCCTATAATAAAAATAATAGTGAAGTGGCGATTTAATCGTTTAATATAAAGGATTAGATGAAACTAAAATATATATCAATCGAAATAAAATGACACGACCTACAGTTTGAGGGGAAAATAAAACTAAATTATTTCATAAATAATTAATTTGTATTAAATAAAATTTAACCTAATATGCTATTTATCCATTAAAAATGCATAGTTCATCTGAAGAAAGATATTTTTATGAAGGTAACAAATATTCAGTGTTAGAACAACAATCAGCTATTTACTCTAACACTTCTAAATGGCATGCAGATTACTTCTCAGTAACATTTCCATTAACTTTTAAATAATTTGTATTTCTAATTTTTAGGTTAGGTCCTGTCGTGCTTAACTTGTATTACAACTTCTGTTATATCGTAAGCGTAATAATTTTATCTAACCATGTATAATACAATTTACTATTTCAGCTTTGAAGGTTAAATCCTACATCTTTATTAAAAATCTATCTTTTGTTATTCAACTAATAGTACTCTAGTAAAGTTCTGATTCTGTTGTGACAAGATTCTACAAATCTATATCAAAGGTAACCAAATATTATATTATAAAGTATTAAGAATTGTGAGTATCTTCTTGGTTTTAGGAGGCATTGAATTCATTTAAAATAATCCTGAATTAAACACTAAAATTTGTTTTATTTTTACCTATGCAAAAACGATACAAACTGCCATAATATTTGGAAGCCTGTGCCTCAAAAATTGCATTTTCAAATACAACCAAGATACAACCGTTTTGTATTTTACATTTGTAAATAGGTCTGTGTGCATTACAATATAGTTAACTGTAATTTTATATACCAATCTTTGATAATAGCGTCCTTCGAAAAGGGAAACACAGCTACTGTACAGTTTAGAAACAGTAGCAGTACAAAATAGTGAAACTAGCCTAATAAAGCCACACATAGATTTAAAACAACCCAATTAATCAAACAAGATTTCAATAAATCGTTGAATGTATCATAAACTTTAATAACACAGTTAGTTTAAAAGTAAAGACGAACATAAAAAAATACAATACAAAATCTAAACTATATGAGTACAGTAAAACCTCATTAATCAGGACCCCATTATGACGGACTTCGCTTAATCCGGACAGCCAGTTGACTGCAGGTTATAAAGATTACATTCAGCTAAATTTGGAATAGTAAGTAAGTCTTCTAAGTAGTCCAAGTAAGTCTTGTTTCCTGTGTTTTATAAACATGTATAATGCCTTAAGCACAGAATGGACCTTTCATATTCACAGTGTAATACATTTTACTACATGTTTTATGAATTAACGTATTGTCTGTACATACCACTAAACTCAAAATACATGTTCGTTTTCTATAAAGGGTGTTTCATTTTGTACCTTTGTTCATATTACGGTTATTTCATTTAATCCGGACGACTTAGAGCCCCAATTAGTCCGGATTAATGATGTTTCACTGTACTAACAAAAACCGAACATATATATACAATAGTTACGTCAATATATAATTAATTAGTCACTAAATGAAAGACTATACGACTATAAGTATTACAAATCAATACGCTTCATGTTCGAAGTAACCTTTAGTGAGAATTTAATCAGTGAGCTGGTATTATCAAAATAATGAATCACATTGCGTTTAATGTTTAAATTAGGCCATAGAAAACAAGAATGTAGATTGTGATAGTTTAATTAGAGTATGTTTTACAAAAAAATCAGACTGCCGATAACACTCTCAATGTAGTTTATCTTTGTGGTTATTTTTTGTGGAGTAGGGGATGTTTATATATACAAACACTTTCAAGTAAGGGCCGGTTGGATATATTGTACAAAATTAAACAAAAGTAATGTTAAAATTTACAAGAATTTTGTATACGCCAATGAATGCAATGCATCTTCAAGTATTATTACTGCTAAGCTCATTATTAGTGAATTTCCATAGGAAAAATGAGCTATTGCAGTGGCCCTTATGGTAAGAACCAAGGTCGGGAGTAGCAAACAAGCACCGATTATGGTCCCCAGAACACGTTTTGGGGTGTCATTAAAAATCATATATATATAGATGTATATATGTGTTCGCACTCTAGCGGCCGCATTTTAAGTCCGATTTTGTTCAAATTTGGTACACATGTTGGTTGTCTACGTCGTTCGGATGAGTTTGTTAGCCAAAAAAAATCCAATAATTGGAAGCACGTTTTTTGACCGGAAGTAACTATTTTTTTTATTTTTCCTACGAGAATGAATTTGTTTTTGAGTTTTTTCTACAAATATAAATGTAGGATGTTATTCTGCACATTTTGTTTTTTTACGCGACATTATAGCTCGCTTGGTTCCCTCAAAATCGATTAAATGTAAAATACCTAAAAAGTACCCCGTTCAAAGCCATGTGGTGTATGCATTGTGTATTGATGATACTCCGAATATGCGGAATGGCGTGCGAAGCACGCAATGCATTGTGTATTGAAGATACTCCCAACATGCGGAATGGCGAGTGAACCATTTTGCAGCTATCCAGCACCCATCGTGAATAGACCTATTTCCCAAATTGTTCTTTGAATTCCTAAACCCTAGGCCTATAAACTTAATTTTGGAAATTTGCTCAACTCATGTCAGTGGTTTTGCTGCGTGGTCGAATTATTTTCTTATGTTTTCACTTATGTTTTTTATATTTGATTTTCGACTGTGAAACTAGGCCTGTACCAGTGTTATGGTGAAGTTGTTGGGGGGGTGGAAGAAGGTGATTAGTAGTTATTTGAACAAAATGAAGATGAAATTGGTTATGAACAACAAAAAAGTAGGCCTATTCCGCGATGATTCAACGCAGACGGTGAAAACGTTGAGATGTTACAATATACAGGGAGGCTTAATGAAAATAATTTATGACTAGGCTTAGGACTAAAAAATGATCTTTTGGATGTTATTGAACCAGCTTGTAGGAATGTATGTTGTTGAATTTTTAGCCGGTGAGCGATGAGATTGCCCTGCTCAATTAGCGCACTAAAATTGAACGTCTGGAATGTAAGAAACAACTTAATAAATAAAATTTCAGCTAATATTATGTTAAACGACTCCATAGTGATTACAAAAGAGGTTATCCGAATCATTTGGGACTGGACCCCATTCGGATAATCAAACATTTGGATAATTGGATTTTTCCGAAAAGAAGGGTATATTTTAACCTTTTCGGGATAGGCTTCGTGTTTACCCGACTGGAGTAAACTATCCGCACATACTACGGTCGCGTATAAACGTTTTATAACTTTAAAGTTTGAGCACTATCATCGCGTTAACACGTTCACTGCTAAGGACGCACATGTGAGCTTGCAACTGAACACTATGAGAAGTGACCGACGCACAGTGAATTGCATGCTTCGCACGCCAATTTTCAGCCTATGTGAAATAGTGCATGTGGAATCGCAGTACCTTCCCGTCTAATTTTGTTTTTTTGAAATTCTGAAAGCGATTCAGACAATCTGCGATTCGGATAGTTGGAGTTTTACTGTATTTTTGTTAAAAAATATAAAGATTGGTTAAGTAGTTATTGGGATAATATCACAAGTCGAGCTTTATCACAAGTTATACCTGAACCACAGATGCACTTGAAAATTATTGATAAAAACTCCCGTATTGAAGGGACACAAATTGATAGGTCACAAATTACGCAAGCTTTGAATGGTGGTGACTGAATTATTATGGTGATGAACAATATTGAGACTAAAAAAATTACCTTCAAAAATGTGTAATGAGAAGAAACTATGAAAGTGGTCAAGTAAATCACCATAATGTTTCGAGTACGCTTCATCTCCATGATGACTGACGACACAGCACATGTTTTCAAGTGAGGGCATCGTTGACCAACGGGTTTTTCGACAGTAAAACTTGAAGATATTCTGAATTCAATTATATTAAAAAATTCTGTAACTTGTTTACATTTCGTAATTTAACATTATTTTCATATTATTATTGTGTAAATGCCCTGTGTTTAAATAGTTACCTTATACTTTTGCTTTTTTGAGAAAATTTTATAAAAATGCGATACACCAAATAAACGTTCAGAGTAAAACATATAAAATACCAACACAACATGAAAACTACATATAGGCAAAATTCTAACTATCAAGAAGGCTTCTGTAAAAAAATTTTTCTATGATACTATTTTTATTTACTTTATTGTTTACTAAAAAATGAAAGGAATAAAACTGTATATTTGAAACAGAGTTAGACTACAACAAGCACGGTTTATTGTATTCAAGAGGCAGTGCAATGAGTTGTTTTAAAAGAATTGACCTAAGAAGATATTTCAAGTTTCATAAATCATTCGGGAAGTTTAATTTAGATAGATTCTTTTGAAAACGAAAGAAATCATACAAAACACAAATATGACAAAATACATGAACAGGCACTTCGATTTGCTTTCAACAATTAAAGCAATAAAAGTCGAATTGTAGTCAACTTTTAACTGCTTCAACCTGATTGAAATACTATTCAGACATTCAAATCATGTTGATTTTCTAATTGATCAACAAAACTCGTGAACTCTACTGGATTACAATTTTGATTCTTTTAAGCTCAACATCTCCACTTTATGTTTCCTTGGTCTAACAGGATTACTATTCATGTTGGTTAAGATGCAAGATAAATTTTATATGATTATAGAATTAATGAAAGCAAATGAAAATGTTGAAATAAGATAAAATCATAATCTATATATATAAAATTCAATGTATGTCCGTCTGTTTGTATGTTTGTCCTTTATGCGTTACCAAACCGTCCATCCGATTGCTTTGAAATTTTGCATAGTAACACAGGTTAACCCTGAGAAGGTTTTAGGCCATTTACCAAAGTCCTAGGACATTAGGGCTACGCCCCAGTGGCCTTCAAAGTTTCAATGTTAATCTTATGGAAGGTCAATCTTAAGGAAGAAGAAGAAAGATTTCTTTTGATTTTATCAGGGGCACAAAAAACAGCTGTTCGTATGAAAAACTTAAAACAGCTGATTTTGATCAACAACTGATTTGGATCAAAAACTGAATATAATTTTAGGTTAGGCCTACAATGAACTTTTTTTACAATGAACTAAAACACTTGGGCTAATTATTAGTATCAGGTTGATTTGTCTATCCGTGCAAAGCCGGGTCGGGCCAGCTAGTTTATTTATAAATTTTGTATGTTTTTAAGGCGAAAAGCACCGACTACCTGAAGTACTTTTTTTTAGTTTAATCCTACTACACAAAATGTCCATGGTCTTTACCAGGGACCTTAACCCTTTGCGGTCGCAAGTCGAGTATACCGATGTAATAATAATTCATTTCCAATATCTTTTTCTTAAAGAACACCCAAGAATTCAACATGTTTACAACTAACAAACGTAGTCTGCTAACAACAGACTACAACAGCTGATAAAATTATAATATTTTAATTATTTTCCACAGCCTTATACATTTAAGAACCATGAATATTTTTGTCTGGTATAGCATCAAAAGTGTTATAAAGTCGAAAATTACAAACATAGAGTGAATAAAGCTTCTAAAATGGGAAAGAAATTGATCTATGTTGGGAAATGAATTATTATTATGAAGAATGTTAATGTTAGTAAAGTGAGTGTTGGAAGAGAAAAACAGTTATTGTAAACGATAATGAGACTGACATTAGCGACTTTGAATGTGATATTGAAGACGATATTGGCGATGACTCTAGGCCTAGTCCTGTTTCAAGTTATTCTAGTAAGACTGTATCACACTGGCAAAAATTTCAAGAAGCCTAACTTATGTTAGAAGGACTAGACTTTTATAATTTGTATTTTATATTTTGATTGTGTAAACAATTTTATTGTTATATAATGTTTTTATGTCTAAGTAAAGCTTATGAATTTCAGATTTTCTTTCATAAAGGTTTTTTTTTTAAATAAAATGTAACACAATTATACCAATACTTATTTTCAAATATTGGGCAAGTGGTTTTTTTTAAGCTTTTTGGATACATTCGAGTAAGAAAAAAATTTATTGTATCATAAGAAGTAGAACAGGTTTATGTTTATGATATTGTGATATACAGTTTTACAGCTGAAAAGTCCAAAATTAATTACTTCCTGGGGAGCATCAGGGTCATATTTAATGAGACCTCAAAGGGTTAAGCTTAACCTCAAGATTAACGGTCAGATATGGCAACCCCTCGTTTACATGGCCGGCATTTTTAACTTAATTTGAACAGTTATTTCGATAAAAAGGTCAAATTATAAAAAGATAAATTAAAGCTACAATGTTTTACTTTCATATATATAATGTTAATTTAATAAAAATGTCTAAAATTATAATTTAATATCTATCATGTGCCTTTAAAATTGAAAAACATAATTTCCAAATTATTCATAAAATGTGTTAGGTTTCAACTTCTATATGTCAAATTCTTAATTACTTTTTCTTCTCTGAAATACGTACCGTCAGATTAGATTAAAACAAACTATGCAACTGGTAAAGGATTTAAGGCGTGAATGAAATTATCGTTATATATTTGAAGGGTAATATTAATAAAAACTTGATCTGCGTTGTGGAGCGAGTTCTCTGGTTGGCGGATAAGTTTCAACGCAAAGTCTGATACTGTTTTCAGTTCTGCGTAGTTTTTATCTGCCGTCAAACCTTCCAGGGTCGAAAGGGCTTTTAGAGCTTCACCGCTCGGGCTGTAGTCGCTGAAAGCACAAATTATTGTCGGTTATATTTACTTTAAAAAAATTGGATTAAAAATTACACAAGCATAAAATCATATGTATTATTTCGATAGTATAGATTCCTTTGCGGAACGCACACCCAAACAAATGAGATGTCAAAAGACAGAGAATTTCGCAGAGAAGTGACGAATTGCGTTTTTACTTTATAAATACAGTTGACTCTTGATAATCCGACAGGTATGGGACCGAGATGGTGTCGGATTACCGAAAGTGTCAAGTGATTTTTTAAATGTCGAAGATTAGTAGTAAGTTACGGGAATTGCTGTAATTTTTGTATGTAAAACCATTTAGGACAGTAGCCTAATAAATCAATTAATTTGATCTAGTGAGCACAAAGGAGTCACGAAAAAATATATGTACATGTACAGAATAAAAAATATTAATTGTGTATTAGGCATAAATACAGTACAGTATTTATACATTGAAGAATGCTCGTTCTATGCCGTACGATTTACATATAGACAGAGTTTCACCACAATCATATATTTTAATGATTTCCCATTTATCAGATAAATTTAATGTTTTATGCTTACGTTTTGAACTTGTGCTCGCCATTACAACACTAGTACTGTATGCAGTAATAAAATGAAATTGCAATACAGTAAAGAGAATTTAAGAACTCTCAACACTATAAAATCACTCTAATAAAAAAAACAATGCGCCCATCACAAACGGTTACACTTTGCGACGAAACTGAACTGAGACGTCTAGACAAACAATGTGAGTCACGAAGGGATAGAAGGGGGTACCCTGTTATAACAGGGAAACAGTATGGTAAACAAAGCGCTCAAAATGATCTAGAGTAAGACCTCAAATTACAGTACAGTACTGTATAGCATAGTGCGGTGAATCAACTGACATTCGCATTGGATTACCGAGCGCGTCGGGTTGTCAAATGTCGGACTATGGTGAGTGTACTGTATTAATGATTTGTTAAAAAAAGTGTGTCAATTTCACCTTTTTACCCACTTTAACCCACGTACGGCCATGGTTAAAGCTAAAATTGGCCAGCCCGTT
>JAGFPH010018879.1:0-15858 GCA_018207615.1 Philaenus spumarius
ATTTGGTATGTAGCTTCCTCTAGGGCCATAGGTGCTAACTAAGAAAGTTTTTCAAAAAATTCGAAATTTTAGGGGGGTATGGGGGTGTACAATTTTTCTAAATCACGATCTCTCCAAAACTACCAAACGGATTAAAATGAAATTTGGAATGTAGGTTCCTCTAGGGCCATAGGTAGGCTACTCGCTAAGAAAAGATTTAAAAAATTCGAAATTTTAGGGGGTTTTGGGGTCAAAGTTACTAAAAATCCCCATTAAAATACATAGTATAATATATTTATCGACATATTTTTTTGGTTAATATACATTTAACTTTGATTTTTCTATCAACAAATTCGGATCGAGGTTTCTATCTATATATTTTGCTGCCCCGATCTATATATGTATCATCATATCTAATTAACGGTTTTTCTAAACATAGTGAAATCTAAAACAATATAAATATACTATTTATGAGATAGATATTCCAACTAAACAAAATATTCTACAGTTATAAGTCTTATGATATTTTTTTTGAATGGTTTAAAATATTGGCAAATTGGATTTTTTATTTTGCTGCCTACAGACTGATCACGATTTATTAAAATGTACATAGCCTTGAAACAAGAAACCTGGCACAAATAATTGTATTTTCCCCTCCTGCCCCTTCCGCCCCTCCCTCACTTTTAATTTGCTACTCACTGACCACAAGGCACTGCTGCATCAGTTGGTCTTATCATTTTGATGTTCTCATTCCTCTAAACCCTTCTATTCCTGATACTCCCGTTCCCTCTTATATTGCGGAGGATAATATTGGGGAAATTATCAAGCTTTCGACAATGATCTCCAAAACTTTCAGTCTCCATCAACAGAACCGTGTTTTTCATCTGATACTGTTGAGTCAGATCATTGTTCTGTTGTTCAAACCACCCAGGAACGTAGGGAAAACGGCGAAAACGTTTGTCTAATACTAATCGTGCTAAAGCACATAGGGAGTCTGTCAATGGATACAATGCGAAAAATCCCGTCGTAAATCGCGAAGCTGTCAAAAGAGACAGTAAAAAAATCCTGCAGTGCATCGTGAGGATTCCAAAAAGTACAGTCAACAAAATAACCACGTCAAAATGGCTGCCGTTCAAAAATACAGTTCCAAAAGATGTCACATGAAGGTGCTTCCGTGGTCTGAAAAATCAATGTCAGGGTTTCACTACAACTGCAACACCGATTATCACAAAGAAAAAGACTTTTGAACTAGGTCCTATGACGACATGTAAATGGTGTACAGCTATGAAGTGGTATAAATGACATGGTTTAGAACCTACGATTCATATCCTTATGACACACAAAATTACCATCATTTGTCGCACTTATTTCTCCAAAATAATTATGCAATAGCAAAGCATTGCCGGATCAGCTAGTACATAAAATTTCTTTATTGATTTTGTATGTGCAGTTTACTTATATTACGTTTGAAAAGTTGATTTAAATAAACAACATTTCTCTAGTTTGCTTCGGCTGCGTGTAACCAGTAGGAAGATGGACACAAGGTCTAAGGAAATGTTTAGTTTTGAGTAGACCATAAGACCGGCAGGTGTGAAAGATTCACAACCAATAGCATTTATTCGTAAACATTACGCGAGTTCTGTGATTTATCGTTCGATGCTCCCATTTTTATCTTTCATTACAATCTTATTAATTACAGAAATTCTTACGAATGACCAACAACAAATTGCAAGGCAAAAAGATCTTACTTTTACAATAAATAAATTTGATTACCTATAGACATCAAATAAATATGAACAACTTTAGTTTTTGAAGTCATATTTAGACCACACTTTTGTTTCTAGTTTATAAGGCTGAACTGAAAAACAGGTTAAATTGCCCTAAAGATTTCCTAAACGTAATTTGTATAAATAAATAATAATCAAGATCGTGTCAAGAACTGATCACTGTGGAACACCATAGGTTATACCATAGACAATATAAAACTATTACTATTTTTTAATCGAATACTAAGACTTGTATATCTTGTATCTAAATATTACATGATTAGGTAAAGAACACAATACAAAATCCTTCTGCAACTGATATGTATTAAAACATTTTCTGTGAGCTTTATACAGCTTTGATGTCAGGGATTGTAATAATAAAATCCAATATTAAATAATCAACAAAAACGAAGTCATGGCAAACAACCAATTTAATCTAAGAAAACACTTCGGCCAAGGGTTTGAGCCAACTTCCGAATGGAGGGTAGACTTACGTAAATATTTTGATCCTTCTTTCATTAGGTTTAAACGTGAAGAATGAAAGAGAGAAATGTCAGTCTGTCTTTAACAAAACTAATTTTGATCGAACTTGTGACCCAGATGCGATTAAACGAGTTTCGTTGATATTAATTGTATTGTTTCTTCGCTTTATGTTTGATGTTTATACTAGTTTTCTTAAAAGTTGTGAAACAATTACAAACAGCTGTTTCACATGTCTCATAAACGAATATTATAAATTTTATGTTTTTAACTGCAAAACACTTTTCACTTTGAACTAAAAACAACTCCCATAAAAGCCATTCGAAAACAACCATAAACTTGAGCAAGGGTGGAAATATGGGACGCCCATTGCGCGTACAATCGTGCTGCTCGCCCCCATAAACCTTCTTTACAAAAGCATTCAGAACAAAGAGAGTTTAACACAAATTACTTAGCTAGGGCAGTATGGGAATAAAGGAAATTAAAACGGTCGAAGTGATAGTTAAATTACAAGAGGGTCAGAAGGAGATTGCAACTGAGTTTGTAAAAGTGTGTACGCAACAAATTGGGGATGGGGAAATTGTTTTGTGAAAACAAAGAGACAGATTTTGTAAATTTTCTAAAAAGAGACTTCATTACTTTTTAACCAGAAGTTGCTTAAAAAATATTTGAACTGTTAAAAACATCAAATTGATAGATGAACTAAAAACTCATCTAAAAATGTTAACATAATTAAGTCAGTTACTGAATCAACTAAGGAAAGAAACTAAAAATAAAGGAAAGAAATGGCCACACACAATTTCCTTCAAAATTTACTTGAAGCCTCCTTATTTGCACTGGCAGTGGATGATTTATAAAAAAATATATTTAAGATGAAGGTTATTTCAAGTGTGTGTTTTTAAGCAAAGCGTAAGGTTAATTACACTTTAAGATTGTTTCTCATCTCCAGGATTCATGCTTGAATCACTTAATGTCGTCTTAAAAGGCCGTTGATATAAAGTGCAAGTACGGTGCGTTGAAACAATGAAGATGGAATTAGTTTTGCGTTTGCGTTGTACGATTTGATATAACATACCGAAATGTAACGTGCAAGTACTCTTTATTGTTCTCTTGATTCTTCTGGGGATGTTATATTTCCGTTGTAAGATCCTCTGACTCTAAACAAAATACCTGTTCTTTATATTCGGTTTCCTCACACAATACTAAAATTATTTTTAATTTTTGATGTACACGTCCGTAGAGTACATCTTCTCTTCTCTTTTGTTTTCAATGATCTTGAATTTGATATGCTTAGCTAATTGGTATTCGAGTTGCATTGTTTGTGTTGGGCTCTAAATGTTATCCCAGGAATGTTCTACATTAGTTATTATTCCATAAAAGTATTTTACTTAGCTTAACTTGAATTACAAAATGAGATAAAACAAATGAAGCCTCGTGGAGATAAAGGACATACAAAAACTGACCGTTGGAAAGCGTGAGAAGTGTCGGTACATGGGTTGAGATCACTATCAACGCTTTAACATCGTTTGTTTTCATTATTTCTAATATTGGAATATGATATGGAACTGTAAATACATTGTTAAGTTTCAGTTATTTAAGTATGTAAATGTGTAATTCTATGTTTTCCCTCAATAACGCGATATTTTTAGCTACCTTACGCATTATTAACCTAAATAAAACACAATGCCCTCTAAAAGAAAATCTTAATTTTCTTAAGATTCTTAAGAAAAGCAGTTAAAGATCAAGAAAAAAAAACGAAAACTAGAAACCCCGGAATCGCGGGAATTGCAAAATAACGTTTCACTGGCTAAACCTTTTGCTTCCTTACTGGCACATTATTCTTAACCTAAGCTCAAAACCACATTTTTTTATTTCAACGAGCGAGATCTACTGTTCACAGAACTACTAGTAATGTTACTGATGGGCGTACAATTGCTTTTATATTAGTTGATAAGAATGAACTATAAAGGTTTTGATAATTAGTTTTAATTGAGGCTAGGTTTGATGTTGAACCGATCAGCTGTTGACCCGATCAGCTGTTTTCAATGTGTAATCCCTACTGCATAATAAATTAGCACTTCATCTGTCCTACTACGTACCAACAGTAAATAGTTAACTGCAGAAGTACATACGAGGTTTACATCGTCACAACTTCATTGCATTTTACTGGAAGTGAAATAATGATTATCTTAGTCGCATCAGTTTGAAATTTTACAAACCACTGTTTGCTTTAAGACCACCCTCTTACTGCGGATAAACCTTAGGTATTTAATCGAGATTCGAATTTTAAATCTTACTATTAAACCAGGAGTCATCTCCTAGCAATGGCTTGCCATTGGAGAATGCTTATGAATTAACGACTAATCTATATATATTAAAAGAATTTGGTCAAAACCTATTTCCAATCGCCCAGCCTCTCCTAATGGACCGATTTTGATGATTTTTGTTTTAAAATGTGTCTTATTACCTGTAGATATGTCATCAAGCATTTACCGAAGTCCTAGGACATTAGGGCTACGCCCCAGTGGCCCTCAAAGTTTCAATGTTAATCTTATGGAAGGTCAATCTTAAGGAAGAAGAAGAAATATTTCTTTTGATTTTATCAAGGACACAAAAACAGCTGTTCGTATGAAAAGCTTAAAACAGCTGATTTTGATCAACAACTGATTTGGATCAAATCAGTATCAAATGTAGTATTACCTTTTTGAGGTTACATTGACAAACTAAAAACAAACACAAACAAAAATCAACGAAAAATGCTAACTATATTTTAATTCAATTCAAACATTGGTTGTTACAAACCTATTATATATAAAACAGCTAATTTGGATCAAAAACTGAACATAATCATTCACAGATATGTCAAGTCTTATATATTATCATCCGTTCAGCCGCTATTCACCCGAGAAGGAGCCCTGGTATACAATCCTTCAAATTTCCCATGTTAATCTTATGGAGATAATGTTTAATGAGTTTGAGTCAGCTGCCAAATAAAACAGCTAATTTATGCTCGGTCACCTATGTACAAACGAGCAAAAGATTAACGAGATTCTTTATCAAATTTTCCACCTGCGAGCGAAGCGAAGCAGCCATCTGAGGCCGAAGGCCAAGCCGGGGTTGGGACGCGGAGCGTCCAGGGGCAGAGCTCCTAGTTAGTAACTGTTATTTCTCTTTTAAGGTTAGCTCTTGAATCCTAACCAAATAAGTAATTTATCTTGTCACAACTACGGCCATTGTATTTAGACGAATTTGAAACACTGGTTATGAATATAACACAAAAAATCTCAACTATATTTACGTCTATTCATGTTAATATAGATTAACTATAAAATTATGAGAATGAATGGCCTGCCTTTCCAATTATTTACAATCTTCGTCAATCCAGAATTATAATTTTAAAATATTATTTAATAAGAACAACAGTTTGTTTGTTGGAATATTAAAACTAATGGGCGTTACCAGTTGTTATGTATTTGCATACAACAAGCAACTATTTGTCATAGCTATCTTTATACTCTCATTTTAGTAAAGTGAAAACTAAAGTTTAATCAATTATATATTTTTAATAATATCCTACATTAGTGTTATGTATGCACATTTAATTTGCCTTTTCGAGAAAATTTATATTCCCTGGCCATTTAGCATTGAGACTTAGAATGGTACACTACAGACGAAATTAACTTACTTTAAATTTGCACACAATATGCTCGCAGAATAAAATTAAAACTAAACAATTAACCAAAACAAATGCAAATAATTCGACCACGCTGCTGAACCGCTGACTTGAGTTGAGCAAATTTTCAAAATTAAGTTTATAAGCCTATGTTTTAGGGTTTCATCCAACAAATTGGGAAATAGGTCTATTCACGACGGTGCTGAATAGCTGCAAAATGCTTCGCATGCCATTCCGCATATTGGGAGTATTTTCAATACACAATTTATTGCGTGCTTCGCATGCCATTCCGCATATTGGGAGTATTTTCAATACACAAAGCATTGCTTGCTTCGCACGCCAACCCCCGTAATAGGAGTATCTTCAATACACGATGCATTGCATGCTTCACACACCAACCCCACGGTAGAATCCATCTCATGGCTTTGAACCGGGTACTTCTATGGTATTTTACGTTTTGATCGATTTTGGGGGAACCAAGCGAGCTATAAGATCGCGTAATAAAAATATACAGTTATATTTGTAGGAAAAACCTAAAAATATAGCTATTTCCGGTCAAAAACGTGCTTCCGATTGTTGGATTTTTTTGCCTAACGAACTCGTCCGAGCGACGTAGACAACCAACACGTGTACCAAATTTGAACCAAATCGGACTTAAAATGCGGCCGCTAGAGTGCGAACACATATATACATATATATATATATATACAATATATATGATAGTAATATAGTAATATATATGATTTTTAATGACACCCCCAAAATGTGTTCAGGGGACCATGATCGGTGCACATTCGCTACTCCCGACCTTGGGTCTTACCATAACTGCCACTGCAATAGCTCATTTTTCCTATGGAAATTCGCTAATAAGCAACAAACACATGCATTTGATTTTGTCCACAACACAATTTTTACGCGGGAAAGACAAGCACATAAATACAAATGTATTGTTTAAGTTATCTTCAGAAATTCTGAGGCGTTTGAAAATAATTCTTCATTAGTTTGAAATATCGTTACAACGTGAGTGGCATAACAGGATGAAGCGGCGACCTTAAACGAAGCCATTTGTTTCATACGTTTTTCTTAAATTGCTTGGCCGCTATTCGTATAGTATAATGGCAAATTATACTTTCATTATCTCAAATTTAAGTTATACTACGTGATCAACAGTTTTGTTTGAAAAACTGCTTAACAACTCGTATTATTGTTATATTAAAGTTACTACTATGTTATTATATACATAATAGGCTATTATATGTTAGGATATCAATATTACTCAATATAAAATTATCAAATCTGCATTATTAGTTAACCAAGATATTTTAGCATTGTTTTACTTCTATACTTTGTGTTAGCTAGGCTAATGCAAACGGAGGACATAAAACAGAGCGAAGTGAAAGAACTTTGTGGTCACAAAACCCTTTGCTTGATTTTATACTGTTATCCGAGTATCTACAATGGAGATAAAACGTTTTTATTTACTCTTTCTTAAATCAGATAGCAATGTTTGCGCAATCATTCTCTATACCTTCGCATGACCAGCTTTTAACACTAAATTTTCTTTCGGCTTCTTCAATCTTGTTTCTACTTGGCCTAAACCCAATAAGATTACTTATATTACTTAGTTGTATTATTACATAAAGTTCTTAAAACAATAAAACCCAGTTTCTTAAATTTATCTTGCATTATAAAATTGTACATTTAATAAATTTACTATGACTCATAAAAAGCATTAATAAATCAATGAGTCTAAACGTAGGCCATATCTTCGATCAAACGTTTTATTATGCCTGCCTAAACGATCAATTTTTGTAAATAAATAGAAATCTCAAAGAACCAACACAAGAATAAACTAAAGTGAGTTTTATATTTTATAAATATCATTGAAAATGATTATTTATTGTACAATTTAACCTAACTCAACGAAAGTTCGTATAAGGATTGCACTCGATCTATACGACAATTCCTTACCCTTCGGTTTAGATGGGTATATATTTTAAACTATCAGTTTAATCAGCCACGTATATAAAGGAAACGTGTATCGATATTTTGAAAATCTGTAGAAACAAATTTTAAAATAGAAATAACAATACTCATTTACACCACAGTAAAATATGAGCACCCCTTTTTACCATTTTCAAAGTTAACAGTTTTATCATATTAAATCATAACTGAGCCGTTTTTTTTACCAACGACTTTCACAAAAAAATTTCAAGTAATGTTGAAAAAAACTTTAGAATACCTGTTACAAGAGAGAAAGAATACGTCCTTGCACTGCACAATATTTGATATATAAGTAAGCTTAGCAAGCAGAATAGGTAAAAAAAAACTTTAATATTTACAGGCGGTTGTTATTGCCTTCAAATAACTTCCCCGTCTATTTAAGGCCGCAATATATTCCAGGCATATTATATATCAAGACTGTACACAAACATTCAGATTAAGGTATTGTATAGTTAACGATAGAATACAAACTTTTTGCAGTGATTGAGGGTGACTTGTTTTACAACAGATTGGTGGAAAAGATGTTTTTAAGGACTACATCGACAGACTCAGAGTTTTCAATATTGTTTATAGGACGTATTGTAGTTTAGGAAAGTTGAAAGAGGTTCAGGGTTCAGAAGGGCTCGACAGTATGCGTATTCATTAGGAATGACGTGGAAGGAGGAAGGAAACTTCGGATAAAGTGCTGTCGGGATCATCAAAATATATCTGTGGTCTAAGAAATTAGAAAGGCTCTGCGGAAAGAAATTTATAGCTCTTGTCGTTGTTTTAGATAATATTAAATCTCCCAGGTTTACTTTGAACTTTCCTGAAGGCTACATTCTTAATGTAACTTCAATCGAAACGTTGAACATTTATTAAAGATCAATATAAAATAGCAGTACAATAGAGGTTTATAATCTTAATTAATATAACTAAAAATCTAAGTAAAACCTAAATGAAAGAATGCCGTTCTTCGTCTGTAAAAATCGTCTGTAAAAACGATATGAAATAAAAAAAAATTAACTGGGTGTGCTTAAGACCACACGTTGGAAGTGATAACTTCTATGACTACGGGGATTTTTAACTCCGTAAATGTGTACAATTATAAGGATTATAAAACTGTAGGCCTATTTGTTCAAATTGTTTATTTATATCCGTTATTATATATTTAAAGAAAGGTAAAAATATTATCTTTTAGTTACCTTTTATTTCATATTGATAGATCAAATGATTTAGAAGTTGTTAATATTACAGTAAAGAAATTAATAATCAAATATGTTATACAAAGATGTACGAATGTTTGCGAAGTTAAACAGTAGGTATCCTTCTTTAAATTTGTATAAACGAATATATTGATGATCAAAGGTTAGTTTTATATACAGTTTATAACCCCAAAGCAAATCTTATAACGTGTAGAAGCCCATATAACTTATAGTTATAGAAGCCTACATTAGTTGTATAACTAATATATAAGAAAATTAACATCACAAGAAATTTTAATGGTTGAAGTTGTAAACATAACCCCAAAATATAATCTACGCTGGGTTTTGTTTAAGAATTACAGATGATGGGCGAAATCAGCTGTTATATTATATTAACTAATTCTTATGTGTTAATTTGATTGCTATGCTAATAAATGTAAATAATGTATTAATAATATTCCCTCTCCACGATCTGACTTGTGTCTAAACAAAAGCGTGACGCGAGATCTCGCGAGAAATCTGGCGTGATGCGAGATCTCGCGGGAAATCTGGCGTGATGCAAGATCCCGCGAGAAATCTGGCGTGACGCGAGATCTCGCGGGAAATCTGGCGTGATGCAAGATCTCGCGAGAAATCTGGCGTGACGCGAGATTTCGAAAACATAGCCAAGTCGAAAGTGCCCAACGGGCCAATAGAAGTTATCACTTCAAAAATAATTCGACCACGCAGCTGAACCGCTGACGTGAGTCGAGCAAAGTTCCAAAATTAAGTTTATAGGCCTATGTTTTATTGTTTCAACCAACAATTTGGGAAATAGGTCTATTCACGACGGAGCTGAATAGGTGCAAAATGGTTCGCTCGCCGTTCCGCATATTGGGAGTATCTTCAATACACAAAGCATTGCGTGCTTCGCACGACATTCCACGTATTGGGAGTATATTCAATTCACAATGCATTGCTTGCTTCGCACGTCAACCCCACCTTAGAATCCACCACATGGCTTTGAAACGGGTACTTCTATGATATTTTCCGTTTTGATCGATTTTTTTATAACCAAACTAGCTATAAGGTCGCGTAAAAAACAAAATGTGCAAAATAACTGCCTACATTTATATGTGTAGAAAAAACTGAAAAACACATTCATTCTCATAGTTACCCATTAAGTTTATACGCTGAAGAAATAAAATACTACAATATGTAATTAGTTTTTATATTCGACTTACGTTTAAGCCACAAACTGGCTTTGGAAAAAAGCTTACACTGAGAGAAAAGGGCCCGGCCTTATTTCTACGTATTTAATTTAAGGGGTTAAAAATGAAAAATGTCAAAAACCCGTATATAGTATATATATATATCGCTCGGCCTAGGAAAAGGGAACATTCATACAAAAAATCATCAAAATCGGCCAAGGAGACACGGTTTGGGCGTAATCGTGAGACAGATAGACAGACATACGGAATGCCGAACGGTCGAGCTAAAACGGAGACCTCGCTTTGCTCGGTCATAATATGTCATGTGAAGTTGATTTAAAAAAATATTAGTTACAGAAATAATGTAGACTATAATAAGTTATAAGATTAGCTCTGAGGTTATAAAATGAATATATGGTTTTAGCTAGAGTGCTGCTGTTCAACTTTTTTTATACGTAAAGATTCATATTTTAACTGATAACTATTTCAAAATGTTGACACTTAAATGTATATAAATAACAAAATTTTACAAATAGTCAAAGAGTTTTATAATTCTTTTAATTGTACATATTAACCAGTTAAAAATTCCTTCAGCATTTTTAGTTAGGCTTAGATAAAGTTAGTTATTTTTAAAAATATATTTTTTTTAAAGATGTATTTCTGATGTGTATCCAATTAATCTGCCTGTAATTTTTCACAGAGGCTTACTTGTAAAATATAGTACATCGAACTAGAATTTTATTGACAAAATTTTATCAAAATTATATTATATTACAAAATTATATCTTTCAAATTAAGAGTTTTGTCTGCTGTTTCTTTCTACAGAATTTAACATTCTTACAATTAATTCTTCCTTTAATATTAGGCGTTTACCTTAAGATACTTTGAAAAGTAAAGATATTTTATAAAAGTACAGAATAGAAACAAACCCAACTCTGAAATACACACGACAAAACCTATGACGTCTCTGAATGTGTAAATATATACCCCTATACGTAAGAACTAAAACTATTTTATGTCCTTATTAAGTTTCGTTATGGAAACAACACCAAGTTTACCTTCAGTTTTATTTCTTCACAATTTACTTTATAGTCGCCTTATGAAAGTTATTTTTACTGTTCTGTTTATTTACAAAGAGAGGGCTGGGATGTAGTAAAATGTTCTAAACGTTGTTAAACGCGGGTTTAGAAAACAATGGCTTAAATTTTGCATAAACAGTATATTTGGAGCATGTGTTTTTTCAAGCAGTTATAGCTCCTCCAACACACTTAAGATGATAATTGGAAAATAGGAAGAGCAATGATAGAAGTGAAATTACTACTTTTATAAAAAGGAAACCGATTATTTTGTTGCACCCTTAGAATTGTTTTAGTGGCTTTGTAAATAATCCCATTTCATACATTTGTATCCAATTTATCTAAAAATCAATAATAATGATAATGATTTTAAACAAAGTAACACTATAGAAATCAGTTAAAATTTACAAGAATAGTTTGTTAAAAAATCTAAAAATGTATAATATAATGTATAAATAATATAAAACAAAATTGTGTACAAAATATAATACGTAGGTCGAGTTGTATTGCAGGCGCACAGTGTTTATATTTGCTTTTAATGTTCACTGTTGTAATGCAAATGAATCGTAGAAGTCTTGATATAATTTCACATTACCAGAGGTCTATTATGTGTTGTTTATTATGCACTTATTATAATTATTTCTATGTGATATTAATTATCTAAGGTATTTGTGCATCACACCTTTTTTAGTAAGATTTACTCAAAAAAGTAAATAACTAACAACTGTTACATTGGTATAAACAATTTAAAGCACCCAAACTGATCAAAATTGTTTTATTTTATTTTAGTGTCTCAAAAATGGGAGCCGAACCTCTAAAACTGTTTTAAATGTAATACAAGATGGAGAGTTATGTACTGAATATGCAACATTTGTTTATGTTATTTAATTTAATTGAACGAGTTTATTCTCTTAACTTAACTTTATTTATTACCCCTATTTTGTAGAAAAATGGAAAGAGCCAGAATTTTTTTTTTAAATTTCAGTATTCATGATTATTTCTAATAAGAACATTTATTCTGCTCCAGTATTGGATCCCATTCTTTTAGGGGTTACTTTATGCGAGCAAATTATTATAGTTAACTCGCACCGGAGTTTTACGTCCAAAAATAACGTATATACATTTCAGTACTATATAAACCAGGTATGCATGACAAAGCGGCAGTTTGCATAAAGGTAGCTTGTGTGCCAACTAAGTTATATCAACAACATAATACAATCAGTATTTGAAGTGTTGTGATGGGCCTAAGAGTGTAGGAGGGGAACAAAATCATGTTACTAAAGTACAAAGTAAAAACAAAATTGGTATTCATACTTTTATGTAAAAGTCAGCCCAGCTTCTAGAAGTAATGTCTACCAATCTAGTTGTGAGCATTTATTTAATGCAAACTTGTCTCACCTCATCTAATTGCATAACGATATATATTTTATCGATCAGTCGATAGGTAGAGCCACGTGAGCCATACGGCCTGTCTCAACATTTTGTCCGTTTTAAGTAAAATCATTTTGTTTAGAATAAATACTTCTTTATTAGAATACTAGAGGAACCCTTTTCATACTCCAAACATAGTTTATAGCTTTCATTTTATAAAGGGTTAATCATAAACTCATATTTTAGGAAGATTTTGAAGTACGCACCAATTACATTCTTTACCATTTTGGGGAATGCGGAAACTGCCTACCTATTGTTTTGTTTCATGGTTCGTTTTGTTTCTTTTTAGAACCCAGAATCCACTGTCAGTTCATACAAAAATTGTTATTCATGGATATAACGTCTTTGAATTGCAATTTTGTGGTACCAAATCACTATTGTAATCAATAATAATATATATAATATACATGTAATAATGATATATAGAGCATTTCCGACTAGGCGAAGTTACCTTCGCGATATTGTGTTAAGTGTTAGTGTTGTGTATATGGGTATGTCGTATTTATTTTAATGTGCGACGATCTCTACGGAGTGATTAAAAGCTGAAGATGGATTTCCGGCTCCGAAACATGTCGTCTTAAATGGTACGACAAGAAGTCTCATGTCAGACTTTTTAAGGTAATATTATTAAAAATAACTTCTTTATGGACTCAATAACTACAGTAATTTAGCCCAAATTAATTAAATCCAGACTTTTATATAATATTATTACATAATAATGGAAAATCTTGCTTAAGTTCGTTAATTGGCGAAATCGGGTAACTGGTCGGAAGGGAGACGATTTTATCAAAACTGGAAATCATTACAACTCTCTTAATAGGAAGTATATATTAAATCAGTAAACATTTATTTTAAAATTAGTAAAAGAACATTTTTGTAAAGGCTTTTTATACTAAATAACTAAACATTTTAATAGTTATTCTTTCTGCATGTAGGAAGTGGGTAGCTTTTCTCATTTCCTTATAGATTTGTGATTCAAGTAATTAATATCAAGTTCATTTAAAATTGTAAATTACAATAAAGCTATGTGTATACATAGTTACACTGTTACATAAATCATCTGCATAATTTAACCATGTTTTACGCTGGTTTCGTAATCCAACCGCTACGCCATGCTTAAAAATCTATCCCATCGTTCTAAAATAAAAGGTAAAGTAAACATTACCTTGACAAAATTACTATGTAGTAAATTCTGGTAAAATAAAACTATAGCAAATATCGTTCTTGTCTTACCTAAACAAAGTTTATACAAAGATCAAATATTTTAATCTGAATGTAGCACACGTGAGGGGAATATAGTCTACTATACAGTTTGTGACGTCATAGGTTTTGTCATATTTTATTACATGAATATTTGTTTTCCATGTTTTGTTAACTCGCTTTCTTGTCCATCTATTAGGTAAAAATTTAGCTATCGATTTTAAACCTACTTACTGATGAGCTAGAAACTAAAACATTTGCATATCTCAGAACAGGATGACAAACAAACAAACAAGAAAGTGAATAAATATGTATACAATTATTGTAAACACACAATACTAAAAAGGAGAAAATTATAATTTAATACAAATACAAATTGTTAATAAAACATGTTTTTTAAAATGAGATGGTTATAAAATAATTTCTCTCAGCCCCATACAGATTTTCGTAAAAATTTGTGATTTTGAATTTGGAATAGAAATGAAAATTCTTGTAATTTAAAACGAAAAACGTTAGCTGCATGCAATATCCTATATACAGTATATAAAAGCGAAATACCACTCACTCACTCCCTCATCACGATTTCTCAAAAACTACCGAACGGATTGAAATGAAATTTGGTATGTAGCTTCCTCTAGGGGCATAGGCGCTCAGTAAGAAAGGATTTGAAAAAATTCGAAATTTTAGGGGGAGTTTGGGGGATCAAAGTTATTAAATCACGATTTCTTCAAAACTAGTGAATGGATTGGAATGAAATTTAGTATGTAGCTTCCCCTAGGGCCATAAGTGTTCACTAAAAAAGAGTTTTAAAAAATTGGAAATTTTAGTGGGGGTTTGGGGGGAAAATATGACTAAATCACGATTTCTCAAAAACTAAAGAACGGATTGAAATGAAATTTGGTATGTAGCTTCCTCTAGGGCCATAGGCGCTCGCTAAGAAAGGGTTTAAAAAAATTCGCAATTTTAGAGTTGGTTTGGGGGGATCAAAGTTATTAAATCACGATTTCTTCGAAACTACCGAACGGATTGGAATGAAATTTGGTATGTAGCTTCCTCTAGGTCCATAGGTGCTCACTAAGAAAGGGTATGAAAAAATTCGAAATTTTAGGAGGGTTTTGGGGGGATCAAAGTTACTAAAATCATAATTTCAGATCTTTTATTATTATGACAATAGTGCTTTTATTATTTTAGATCTATATATATATATAAAAGCCAAATACCACTCACTGACTGAACACTTAAAAATAATACAATTACGTTAAAAAGACTGAAAATACCAACCACCAAGGGCAACGCCGTACGGGTCAGCTAGTTATAATATAAAGGCGTGGAGGAAGTAGCTTTCTTTGGGAAAACCCATACAACAGTTCATATAATTTGCAATGCAATAAAATTGTTAGTGACATAGCTGAACTAGTTATGCATCTATTGCATACGCCACACGTTTTTCGTTTTAAATCTCACAAGTATTTTCTTAACTATTAAACATTAAAAATGTTCAGGAAATACTGGAAATTTGTATTAAAATATAAACATTCGTAGGGTAAACGGTAAATTTTTAAATGGTTATATAGGTAAAAGCTTGTTAAGTTCTGTATTATAAATCGGTAGATCATAATTTGTAGACTTTTTATAAAATATATCGTACCACAAAAAAGGTTTGAGAGTATTGGTTATATTTCAGGTTAGGATTGGTGTATTGCTATCTCTACTGCTCCTTGGTCATGCAACGTAACAACAGCAATTGTATACCTTTATTATAAACAAATATGTCACACTAAATAGTGATTATATTTAGTCATAAGTTGTCATCTTGGACGAGGGCCAACAACCGTTTGCTTTAATGCCACCATCCTACTTTCTTACCACAGGTGT
>JAGFPH010018881.1:0-12400 GCA_018207615.1 Philaenus spumarius
ATTTTCCAATCCGGGAGCTTACATGATGAAAATGATGAAAAACAATAATCATCTGTTTTCTTTTAACTTGTATTTTATTAGAGTTAGGCCTAATGTTGTATCTATTTATAGCTACCATGGTAACGAATACATAATAAACATACCCTTTATTTAGTTGTTTATTGTTATAGGCCTAACCTAAATGATGTTCACGGAAATTTGCAATAATAGTTATTGAAGTAAGCGGACTAGACCCCAGGGCTTAAATCGATATTGAAATATTAAACTTTAATTTAGGCCTGACTTATTTCTGAGGCATAGCGTTGAGAGGTTAATCCTTTAAAGTGTATTTTTATTACAGGTAGACTTAATGTTGTATATACCCTTGATTTAGTTGTTTAATGTTATAGGCCTAACCTCAAAACTCAATAATGCAATATTTATTATTGAACTCTTAGCCCTGCTTATAATCAAGCTTTAGTTCGGTCTCCTGGTACTTGTAAGATAAAGCTTAAAAATGAGTACATTATTGTTGTTTATAAAATATTAAAACTGGCTTATGCTTTAACATTTTTTCATTATGATTTGATATTGTCATTCGACTATGGCCTGCATATTTTTTAATTAACAAATATTCTATTAAAATAGCAACGTCGTTTAACAATGAATCAAAACAGTATTTTTCTTTGTAAAGTGGGGGATTTTATTATACAAAACTAACGGTATAAATAAATTTGATCAATTCGTGTAAATTTTTACAAACAATATTTTAATGCAATTTTTATTAACTAGCTGACCCGTGCGAATATTTCGCGAGTTATGAATAGGCCTACATTTACCTGATTTAACACGTTGATTTAATCCTGTTAATTAAGTTTATTTATTTACATTTGTTTATAAATAACAGTTTCCCTATATAATCTTACAGTGTAAACAATCTAACTAACAGCTGCCATGCTGGTTAAACAGATGGTTAATAGATGACAATTTTCATTAGGAACATACAAGTTTTATAATCAATTTTTGTTATTAAAACATGAATTTTGAGCTGCTTGTCTATTTTTCTGAGGTAACGGTTAAAGAAAGCTTTAAAATGATGCCTTATTCATGTAATTTGATGATGTATTAAGGAAGATATGGCGTACCAATAAAAAATGGCCTTGAGAAATAATATATGTGAATATATCCTTACACACTAACTTGATACATAATTGTATTACATTTTAAAATGATTTCTAGTACAGTGTTGTTTCCAAATAGTGATTAATTGAGTAAGTAATAGTAATTAGTGATTCAAATTAAATTACTAAATTGAAAATATTCTTCAAAATCTACAGAGTAAGTTATTTTTGCAGAGTTTGTTTTTCAAAAGAGATAGTTCCACTTAGTACGTACTGTATTATAAATTTCAGCAGTTTGATTTACTTCATTTCGAAGTTTGGTAACAAGGAGTGTGTAAAATAGACCGTATTTAATAAATCGAGTTTCTTTTCTACAATAGAGTGTATTACTGTACTAATATTGTAGATAAAATAAAACCTGAACACAAAATCATCACATAAACAAAAGTTACACAAACCTGCAAAATAATAACGTACAAAAATAATAAATACTACTTTAACAAAAGTAAACAGCAGTTAATAAATAGTCGTTTCTTTGTGGTAATTCACTCATAAAGTTGGGTAATCTCTGGAAACTACTGAACCGATTGAAAACAGTTTTACTAATAAAAAGTTACACTATCCCTGAGTAACATAGACTATAATTCATTTTGGTAAAAACATTTTTTATTTAAAAAATTTAATCGAAAAAAATCTTAGGTTGGGCCTAGACTGATGAACTAACACATGCATATACATTTATTACCTCAGCAACCAAATGAATAAAATAACAGATAAAACAACTATTAATTTTCTAATTAAAAGTTGATTTCAAACTTTGAAGCAATTATTTGTATTTCTAACTTTTAGGTTAGGGTTTTAAAGTGTAGACCTGAGTTTTGCTGTTTGTTAACTGTTGATATAGAATATAAGAGATAATTTGATTTGAACGTTTAACATTTTTACCATCTTAGCTTTTGGGGGTAATAACAGATTATTCTGATACAATATCAATTTTTACCATTGAATAGAGCTTTAATCTATGGAATTGACTACATTTCAACTCTATAACTGGGACTATTCAATCAACACATAGTTTGGAATACGACATCGGACTCAACTAATAACGAAGTTTGGACAATACAACACTAACAAAATGTACAATTCCTAACGCAAAAAAAACTAGAAAATTAATTTGAAATACAGTATACAGCACTAACCAATGAAGAAAATCCTAACACGAAATGTAATTGAACCTCTAAGAATAAAATTACAAAAGAGCCTAACACCAAGTTTTATAGAGTTGTTTCAGAAATGTTGCAAAATAATAATAATTTAGAAATGTAAAATATTTTTGGAAAATAAAACTTCCTATTCAAAGGGTAGAAGTTGATATTGTATCAAATATATTTTGAAAATGATAAATTATTTAAACTTACCAGCAGCAACAGTTGTGTTTCACTTCGCACAGTTTAAAACGCGATTCTGGTGTTGAGTATGTTTGGTGGGTCTTATATACCTAATTTTAACAAGTATGACCTTTTGATTGTAGGTCGTTTTCCCGTTGCTGCACTCTCCAAAAGTGCAACGTACTTGATTTGAAAGTGCCTGGCTTCATTTCATGAACGTGGAACGACACTTTCTAAAAGTAATACAGGGTGTGCCAATATACAGGAATGAAATTGAAATAACATTTTAATTTTATTTGTGAGTTTTTATAGATAAAATGTGCATCGATCAGCGTTCTTAGACCATGGTTTTAAGGTATCATTAAAACTGTAGATACAGGGTGGTTCAGGACTTTGGGGTTTCATTTATTTTGCTGGTGTAATGGGTGTGCATTGATCCTGGTTCTTGGACCATGTTTTAAGGTGATGTTGAAATTATGGATATATTTTTAGGGTTAGGTGATTTCAAAATAACAAGTACAATATATAGATTAAATTTCATTTATTTGTACATATTAATACATTTATTTATTCCCACCAGTAATTCCTGAATTTACAATTAATCAAAACACAAGTACATAATTTTGCTATAAATCCTGTCCGTGAGCAGTATGAGCAATTGAACAGCTGATTCTCGGTAAACCGCGTACATATCTTGTCACAGCAGGTAAATCCCTCAAAGTTCGTTTTGTATAGGACCAGTTTCATTGATTTCTTCTGTTCCGTTACACATTTACAGTGACAAAAACTATAACATTTGCAGATGTTACATGCCTTCCCATCAACTTGACATTTAGGTTGCTCAAAACATTGCAACTTACAACAATACAGTGTATGCTTCTCCATTTCTCAGAATAGAATGAGGGATGGCCGCTTTGTGCGTGGTGATAATATCCAGCGAGGGGCTTGGTTAACATATTGGGGGCTTGGTTAAGTTAGGGAGAGGGGGGCTTCGTGGGGTTTGGTTAAGCTATTTAATTGAACTAGGGAGAGGGGGGGCTTAGTGGGGTTTTGGAGAGGGGGGCCAAGTGGGGATTAGGTGAGTGGAGTGAGCTTGGGTGGGACAAAGTAAGTGGGGCTTAAGTGGGAGAAGGGGCAATCTTCTCAACCAATCAGGGGCTTGGCACCACATACTTTTACCCCCTCTACTTTGTTTTGGACCAATCAGAGGCTGTGCCCAGGTACCATGATATACTACTAGTATGTGGCAGTTATCTGGTACCGTTTATTTTTATGTTGAAAAGCGCGCATACATTCTCGAATAGATCGCAAACTGTTGGAGGCTAGCACCGCTGCGTCTACCGACCAATAGACCAGTCAATAAAGTTTTTTAATTGTAAAATATTTTACAGCAAAACGATTTCATTATGCATTGAGTAATAGTTTGTAGATGAGAATATCACATAAATGTTTTTTTATTGTGAAATTACTGGAACAACAAAAACCGTGAACAATTTGACTTTTGGAACGAAGTTCCTTAACGCGGGTTGCGGTAGGAGTTAACAAATAGAAAATGTAACGCGTAACGAAAACAAGTGTTATTAATTGGTTGCTATGGGAATGACAAAATAATATAAAATACGAGTAACGAAAAAGCGTTACCAAATTGTTTGCTACGGCAATGAATGTAAATACATCCGAGAAACATGTGTTTCGGTTCGTCAATTTAAATTAAGAGACAATCGGTTCCGTCCGGCGTAGTTCAGATATTGTCGTCAAGCGCTGAAATTTTAGGCTAGGCCTAGAAAGTAATTTTAAGTTTAGGCCTAACCTAGAATTATTGTATGTACGTTGCCGTTAAGACAGGTACAATAAATTGAACGTACACACAATAATTGTAGGTTACGCCTAGGCGGATGAACCTACATTTTATGTTTATTGAATATACTAGCTGAATACCCGTGCTTCGCTACAGGGAATTTGTTTGTTGCATAACCATGATTTATAATTAATTGTTATAGTATTCTCTCATTTTCTTTCATATATTATTATTAAAGTGAATTATAACATTTATATTCAATTACTTTGGTATTTATTGTTCACTGGTTGCCCGTCAATTGTCTTCGTCATGGTATGTGTACTAAATAAATTAAATAAATACAAAATTCAGAGTGAAGAGCATGTTTTTTTCAATCGCTAATCTACAGACTGGTAAATCACAGTCTTAGCTTAGCTTGATATTTCCAGCGTCTTTAATTGCGAATGCATAGATCGGGTTAGTTTTGATTAGTTTACGTCTTAAATATTTTCTTAAAGTTAATAAGTTCCAAATTTCTGCTCTCTAGCGTTAAGGAAATAATACAAATTAGTATTGATTGTTTTTAGGGTTTGTTATTACATTTTCAACCCTTAGCAGCACGTAACGAAATGTAAAACTGGTTTACTTTTTATGTGTATCGTGTAAGAAATAAATGTACAAAATTTCAGCTCTCTAGTTTTAAGGAATATATGAATATTAATAATTATTGTTTTTAAGGGTTGTTAACACATTTTCACTCCTAGCAGCAAGTAACAAATAGTAAAAGACATTTACTTTTCATATGTGTTTTGTAAGAAATATATGTAAAAAATGTCAGCTTAAAGGAAAGCAAACAAACAACAAATATTGTTTTCGGGGTATATGTTTCAACCCTTAAAGGTAAAATATTTTAAAATAATATCTTAGAGTGCCTATGAACAATATGTGAACCAAATATTTCACGCTCCTTAACGGTAATAAAATAATATTTATAGTTATAGGGGTTGTTACTATAGTTTGTAAGAATTGGGAAGGACTCTGAGTGATTAACATCCCTTCCACCAACGCACGCACACTCGCCAGCATTGCCGCAACAGGCCCTACCTACCTCTCGCAGGTAGTCAATGACTCACCCACTCAAGAGCATAATAAAAATTGACAACTTTGTGATTTCAAAATTTTTTCTTTTCGTTTTAGTTTTTTTTATGATCTACATGAAATTCTGAGCAAATTGAGACCAAATACGATATAATTACAATGATTTTGAAGTACTGTATATAAAACTAAACTCAGTCTAACCATGAACCCGAGGATAAATTAAATAGTACTGTAAAATATTTGGTATACTCCAAATAAAATATTTAAATTAATAAAGTGTAAAAAATGATAGGTTTCGTTATTAGTTGACTTGGATGAAACCTTGGTTACAAGGGAGTAAGAAACAATAAAAACAAATATAATTCTATAAAAAAACATATAATTCTATGTTTATACAAACATCCACATTTGTTGATCATTTGTAGATCTAAATTGAAATTTGAATAAGAAAACAATTCATTAAATTTATAATACGTCATATAACAAAGAACAGTATTTACACGAACATGAGATTATAACAAATATTATAAGAACAGTATTTACACGAACATGAGATTATAACAAATATTATAAGAACAGTAATTAATTGGGGAAATTTATATTAATTAAGTTGCAGCGTATTCTGTATTTAAACTATTTATTTCTTATTTTATACTTACATGTATATTGTCATACGGCAATGACAATTTTAACAGCATGTAAATATGTGTAAAAAGTTTTAAAATACAATACTTTAATGAGTGAGTGCTATTTGTGTATTTATAGCCATTTATTTGTTAAAGTTGATGAAAGCAAGTCGTGTTTGGACTCTTTGTTCTTGTTATTTTACGTAGATAACAATGGTAATAATTGTTTTAACTTATAAAATGAAATTTAAAAAAATATTTCTTAAAGTAGAATGCCCAGTAGGAACCCGAGCGGGGAAGGCCAGGTAGGCGACCAACCCGTGTCTGTGTGGTAGTAAGGGTTCACTAATCCCTCAGAGTCCTTCCCAATTCTTACAAACTATAAATGTTCACCCCTTAGAAGAACGTGATAAAATAGTAAAACTGCTTTATTTTTTATATGTATCATCTAAGAAATAAATGTACAAAAGTTCAGCTTTCTTGCTTTAAGGAAAGTAAAACAAACCATGTTTATTGTTTTATGGGTTGTTTCAACCAATGCAGGTTAAATATTTTAAAATCCTTTCTTAGTGTGCCTCTAGCCCCTGTGGAAAATACATGTACCAAATTTCACATTCCTAGGAGGTAAGGTGTTTGAGATATTTAACAAACAATATTTATTATTTTAGGGGTTGTTTCAACCCTTACAGGCCAAATATTTTAAGATCCGTTCTTAGTGTGCCTATGAGCAATATGTGTGATACATTTCAAGTTCCTATTGGTATGGTTTTTGAGAAACTGTGATCAGTCAAAACTACCCCTAAAGCACCAAAACTAACCTTAAAAATTTTAATATCAAAATAAAATGTCTTTAGTTTTCCTATTTCCATCAAAAAGTATACACTTGCCAAATTTCATCTCTCTAGTTTCATGGGAAGTAGGAGAATTAGTGATGATGAGTGAGTGCTTTGCCTTTTATATGTATAGATAAAGGCCAATATTTTAAAATGCTTTCTTAGTGCGCCTCTAGTGCCTATGAGCAATATGTGTACCAAATTTGAAGTTCCTAGGTGGTAAGGTTTTGAAATATATAACAAACAATATTTATTGTTTTAGGGGTTGTTTCAACCCTTGCAGGCCAAATATTTTAAAATCATTTCCCCTGTGGCAAATACATGTACCAAATTTCACATTCCTAGGACGTAAGTTTTTTGAGATATATAATAAACAATATTTATTGTTTTAGGGGTTGTTTCAACCCTTACAGGCCAAATATTTTAAAATCCCTCTAGTGCCTATGAGTAGTATGTGTACCAAATTTCAAGTTCCTAGGTGGTATATTTTTCGAGATATATAACAAAGAATATTTATTGTTTTAGGGGTTGTTTCAACTCTAGCAGGCCAAATATTTTAAAATCATTTCCTAGTTCGCTTCTTGCCCCTGTGGAAAATACATGTATCAAATTTCACATTCCTAGGAGGTAATGTTTTTGAGATATTTAACAAACAATATTTATGGTATAAGGGGTTGTGTCAACCCTTACAGGCAAAATATTTTAAAATACGTTCTCAGTTTGCCTCTAGTGTCTATGAGCAATATGTGTACCAAATTTCAAGTTCCTATGTGGTATGGTTTTTGAGAAACTGTGATCAGTCAAAACTACTCCTAAACCCCCAAAACTACCCCTAAAAATTTGAATATCAAAATGAAATTTCTTTACTTTTCCTATTTCCATCACAAAGTATACACATGCCAAATTTCATCTCCCTAGTTTCATGGGAAGTGGGATAATTAGTGATGATGAGTGAGTGAGTGAGTGAGTGAGGGCTTTGCCTTTTATATGTATAGATAAAGGCCAAATATTTTAAAATGCTTTCTTAGTGCGCCTCTAGTGCCTATGAGCAATATGTGTACCGAATTTCAAGTTCCTAGGTGGTATGGTTTTCGAGATATATAACAAACAATATTTATTGTTTTAGGGGTTGTTTCAACCCTTACAGGCCAAATATTTTAAAATCCGTTCTTAGTGTGCCTCTAGTGCCTATGAGCAGTATGTGTACCAAATTTCAAGTTCCTAGGTGGTATGGTTTTCGAGATATATAACAAAGAATATTTATTGTTTTAGGGGTTGTTTCAACCCTTGCAGGCCAAATATTTTAAAATAATTTCCTAGTTCGCCTCTTGCCCCTGTGGAAAATACATGCATCAAATTTCACATTCCTAGGAGGTAAGGTTTTTGAGATATTTAACAAACAATATTTATTGTTTTAGAGGTTGTTTCAACCCTTACAGGCAAAATATTTTAAAATCCGTTCTCAGTTTGCCTCTAGTTTCCATGAGCAATATGAGTACCAAATTTCAAGTTCGTATGTGGTATGGTTTTTGAGAAAATGTGATCAGTCAAAACTACCCATAAACCACCAAAACTACCCCTAAAAATTTGAATATCAAAATGAAATTTCTTTAGTTTTCCTATTTCCATCAAAAAGTATACACATGCCAAATTTCATCTGTCTAGTTTCATGATAAGTAGGAAAATTAGTGATGATGAGTGAGTGAGTGAGTGAGTGAGGGCTTTGCCTTTTACCCAGACAGCACAGTATGTACTGAGAACATACTGTCAAAGTGCCTTATAGGCCAGGCATGTACGAGCACTTTAGGTATATACTGAGCACATGCTTAGTAAATGATAAATTCACTTCTATTTTTGTCATTTTAAGAGATTGTCTAGGATGTGATTAGCACATTCTCAGTATATGATTTTGGAACGTGCTGAGTACATTCGAAGCACTTTCTTAGAACATTACAAAAATATAAACAAAAAACACCCAAACATATTCTTTACAACTAACAAAGGCTGCAAAATCAAACTATATTTAGCGCTAAGATGGTTGATTTAAAAGAGTACGAACATACTTCGCTATTTTAACATTATATTATTTGGGTGTGGGGTACCAATAAAATATAACCGTTACTTCGTTACTTGGGTTCAATTTCAACCATTCTACACGTGACGGTTCGAACGCACAACGCAGTGAGCAGTGAGTGAGTCATCCTTTGCAGTTGCAGACATTGTACATTGTCTCGTATATTCTACTCTACACTACAACCTGTCGGCCAGATTATTTTCGACATTCTTATTTAATCACTTTTGTATGATCAGCTCTTCACTTATGTGGTAAGTACTTTTACAATTATTTAGTAAATATAATTTAAAATACTATTTATTTCAGTAGTAGGCCTTCCATTGCAGTATTGCAATTTCGGATTTATTTTAAACTATTTCTGACTTAATAAATGTCCACAAATTTAATGAAAGATGTTAAAATTAATGTTGTTTTTACGAATTCATAATTTTATACTAGCCTACGCCTATGTTTAGGCTATAATTAGCCTATGTAATTCACTTTATAAGTTTCATAACCTCTAAACCGTAACTTACTAGTAGAGAATGTATAAGAGTTTTCTAACAGTAAACACAAAATTATTGCATTTGAAAACTCAGATTGCTATTGGTGAACTCGAAAATTGGCTGTAATATGCCTTTCTGAAAGTAATTAACAACAGCATTTTATTTTGATTTTGCAATATCATAAACATAACCTAACTTTTGAAATAAATTTATAGCCTAGGCCTAAGAGGTCTTGCATGTCTATAAAGTAGGCTATATAGGCCCATATATCAGTTAATCAGTACAACTTGTTTTAAATTGTATTTATGCTACTGTCAGTATGTATAATAACTGAACTTAAATGATGGTTATATTTTCAAAGTACTGTAGGCAAACCTTCTCTTTAGGCGTAGCCTAGGCCTACTTTGTAATAATTGTTTGTTCATGCATTTGTCTTAGTTTCGAATGTCATAAATATACAAGCAAATCCATGAAACCTAGTGTGGTAGTTATTAGCCTATTTATTGTGAAAGGTTAGTAATAATATTTAGGCTAAAGGCAAATTTTTAGAATGACACTCAGAGGCAACTTGTTAAATCAGGCCTAGAATCAGTTGAACATTTTTTTAGAAAAATGAGAAGTGCTACCTACTTACTTAGGCTAATATAATATGTTAACAGACTGGAAACATACTGTGACTAGAGGCTGTGAGTTTAGTTACGGTTTTTTTAGGTTGCAACACAGCGTTTATGATATTGCCACTACGCAAAAAGTAGTGGTATTCTATAATTTAATGACTTGAGTTTTCATTTTTGTTGTACCCTATTCCATTAATTACGGAAACATTGTTCATTCAACTTCAAGTTTAAAGTGCATGAGTTATAAAATTAGTAATTTTCTGGTTCATGGCAGTAAAATGTATACCCTACATTTTTAATATGTGTTTTTAAATTTTAATAGTAACCGTTTTATGTAGGGTACACTAATGTATGTAGGCTATACACAGGCCTTTATATTTGCATAGTCTTGTAGGTTAGCTTATTAAATTATAATTATTGTGTTATCAAAATTACTGATGTACAGTATTTTTACTAGGTGTTAATGTAACTATATGATTTATTTAACTTTTTATTGGTTTTTTTTTTGCTTTGACAGCTTTACAGTCCTGTTCCATTGGATTCCTCCAAACACAGTCAAGTCTTGATCAGGTATTTACTCATTTGGTAAGTAAATTTTACTGTAAAATAAATACTAGATCATAATTAAAATATAACATAAACATTACTTTTAGGGTAAAGACGAAAACACCCGTAAAAAAATATGGCGCAAGTTTACTATTCGACCCTAGGGGCTAACCTATGGCAACAGAAATGCAAGAATAATAACTTTTTTTTTTTTTAATGTCTAACCTATAATATTTAGTCACAGTATGATTACCTGTATTCAACATTTAACAGTAGGATGTAAAACAAAAACAACGTCGTTGTCTACAAAAATATTAGTCTAGGGTCGAATAGTAAACTACGCCAAAAAGATTCTGAAAATATATATTTCACTGGGTAAAACTAGTGTTCGACTTACTTTGACAAGTTAGATCAGGTTAGCTTTTGATATGTATTAGCCTAGATATTAATAGATGTTCCCTATAAACAAAGAAATGTATATGTTTTACATAGTAAAACATGCAAGTGGTTAAAAACACAATGATCAACAAAGGGCATTGCATTCTAATTGAACAGTTCAATTTTAGCTTACTCGCATTTATTAAATATAAAAATACATAAAATAAAGTTAACCTAAACCAACTAACTTAGTTACAGTAGGTATGTTCTAAAGTCAAACCATAGGTCCTAGTCCTACAATCAATTTTGTGCAAATTTAGTTACTTTTATTATGATTATGGGAAGACACTTTTTGTCATTTATGAATATGTGTCGTGAATTTATATTTTCAGAATATAGGCCTACTATATAAAAGAAGTGGCTGTTCCTGTATTTAACTTACCCCAAAAGTAACTTTTACAGGCTACCAAAAGTAATATATTTAACTGCCTTAGTAATTGTAACTTAAAATTTACATTCATGATAAGGTCTTACTTTTGAATCAGTCTTCTTAATGAACAATAATGGTTAAATTTTAATTAAAATTGTTTTGGTAACCTATAACCTAAATCTAAATCTCATTTGACTTTCAAACATAGCCTAGGCTAATGTGACTAGTTAACTTAGTGTAGTTAGGTCAGATTAGTTTTGGATGTACTAAATTATGTTTCTTATTTCTAAATGTGCAATTTACACAGGAGTTGGTAAACTGTAATGTTTGGCAAACTAAACATTTAGAGGTTTTTTGACTGATATGAAATGATATTGTATCAATATTGACTAATTGGACGGTTTATTTTTACATCTATTTATTAAATAGGAGTAAATACATATCTATATCTAACCCATCACAGTATGTTTTTAAGTCATACAATATACAGGGCCTAGGCCTATTAATATTTTAAAATGTAATAATATTATTAACTTCTGATAGGCAGCCAGTTTTTATAAAATTACCCCATGACATGACAGTAATTCTATTGTATTTGATAAGAACAAGTAGTAATTGCCAAAATGAAACTAGACCTACTTTTTATGCATAGGCCTACGGCTGCTAATCCATGAGTGTTGAAATTTCACTCTGTAGGCCCCAAACTTTATTAAATTGTCTAGGTGGAACAAACCATGAATATACTGACTCATTAAATGTTGTCATACATACACATACTTGGGGTACCGGTATTAAATACTATATGTAGGCTACATAGTAGGAACTCGATATGTAGTGCCTAGTAGCCTACCGAGGGGTAAGTTCTTTTTCAAATTATTGTGATTATTTTTGTTTTATTTTACAATCAGTTTACAGAGTACCACTTATAACTTCAAAATATAACAACTACAGCCGGAACATAAACTTACCTACGTTTCTGAATTTTTCCAGTTCGTAAAGTTATAAATAGGCTATATATATATATATATATATATATATATATATATAT